>JAQGBY010001806.1:0-26725 GCA_034698785.1 Mycogona germanica | reverse complement strand
CCAGACGTCATGTATTCAGATTTTAAAAATAATTTCGCTAAAAAGAATCTCTTTTTCAATTATATCACACATAAAATTCTTAGAAAGTTAGACATTTTATTTGATTCATTATAATGTTTCGCCACCAGCTAATTTTTTCGTTAATTTTTGCATTTTTCCAGATACTACGTATCCTGATTCTTGTCGCCATCTTGGGAAGCGGTGGCGCCATCTTGAGGCGTAGTCCACTAATCCACCGCTATGGCGGACCAAACAAGCGACCTGCAGCACCACCACCACCATTTCGCCTACCTCAGCAAGGTGTAACCGGTTACCCACCACCAGGTGGACAACCGATCGGTGGTGGCTATGGGCCACCACAAGGACAGACTTATGGATCTTCGTACAACAGTCCAAGTCCGCAGAACTACGGCGTACCAAGACCAAATGCATACAATGCCCCACCTAGCGGTCCACCGAGGCCATCGTTCGACCTACCGAGTGTCAGCTACACCAGACCGTTCGGTCTGCCTCAACCAGACCGTTTTCCAAACAGTGGACACACATACAAGTTGCCCAAAGATCCTCCACCGCGTATCCCAATGAAATCCAATTACCAGTCTAAGCCATATCCTGATTACATTGTAAGATTTAAGCCACAATTCCCATCAGAGTTGACAGTCGTCAGCAATCAGCAGCCAAGTCGTCCAGTCGCGCCCACTGTGTACTCGGCACCACCAACTGGGCCAACTGCCATCTATGCAGGAAAGGTTCCAGCAAAGTCCCCTATTCCAATCATTGACTCTGTGGGCGGCTACATCGACCAACAGAATGCAAATGTGGGCATCAATGTGGGCACATCATACCAGACTGGGAACAACGGTCAACTGTTCCCATCTTCGTCGCCACCGTTTGGCATCTCAGATCAATCCTCACAGTTCAACAATGCAGGATCACCACCGTCGACATCCATCTATGTACTCACTACCTCTGACTTTGCCTCTGACAAGCTGCAAAATGGAGAAACAGGATCCAGCAGCACTGGAGGATTGCAGATCTCAAATCAGCATCCGACTTTGGAATTCTCCAAAGATGAAAACTCTTTCGGAGCAACAGCTGAGCCAGGAGTCGTTCGTCCACTAACACCTGATGTCGTATATCGCCCAGACTCTGACTTCAAGCCTCTCACCCTCATTGGTCCAGTTTTCTTCCCCAAAGGCGAAGGTGATAGTCAGGGATCAAGTAGTTCAGCTACTGAATTGAAGGAGACGTCATCATTGGACACTGAAGTGGACTGCTCCAAAGCAGAAAATGCTGCTCATACCAAATGTCTGAAGTCAGCCGGAGATGACAGTGCCAGCAAGCAGTTGCCAGATTCCTCACCAACAGTATCATCAGTAGCATCTTCCACCACCACTGAGGCACCATCATCAACAGTGGCAAGTGCAGAGGTCGCATCTGGAGGAAAGAGCTCCATTTCTGATTCGGTGGAAGCTGCAACACCGGTCAAGAGCAAACGACCTAAGAGCAAGTTGAGGTTGTTCAGAATCATCAATGGCATCAAAGAGCTAATCACTGGTGGTGATGATGAATCGGAAGGCTCGTCCAGAGTGGACGAAGAAGATGAAGAACTTGAGGCCGAACTGGCAGCTGAAGAGGAGGAAGCATCTCAACCAGATGAGGGAGATAAGAGTGACCACCGAGAAGATTCAGATGTGCCAGATGACACTGCCTCAGAAACTGGCGCCAAACGGGGATCTTCCAAGCGTAGACAGAAGAATAAGAGGAAATCATCGGCTAAGCAATCATCTTCAGGCAACAGAGATAGAAATAATCGGCCAAGAAGACCTGTTGAAACTGCCGGTGACAGTGACTTGGTTCCTGGTTTAGATGTTCGTGAGGATGAACTTCGATACGTTCAGAACCGTGAGCAATTTGAAAACAGTCAAGACCAGGAGACACTGGAGCAGCAACAATTTCAAGGTGGTGGTGGTGGTGGTGGTGGTGGTGGCGGATTTATGCCAGGGCAGAGTCTAGATGATGGCCGTCAAGATTCCAACCACGGTGGACAGGACCCTATTTTGGGCCCAGTCAGTGTTGGATATATTGGGCCACCACCTACTGGATCTAACTATCACAATCTGCAACCTTTCTTTTATCCTTCTGGAATCCCAGTCTACCCACAACAAGGAACTGATGGCAATACACAGTCATTTGGACCCAATCAAGGAACTGATGGCAATACTCAGTCATTTGGACCCAATCAAGGATTTGAAGCAGATCACACCCAACGAGGTGACAATATCAATTCACAAGACCAGAGGGATCGGCCAATGCGACAGCCGCAAGAACAGGAACAAAAATATGACAACACCAGAAGACATTTTGATAGCGAGGAGCCACAAGAAAATGATGTTGTCTCCAGAGATCAGGTCGTAAAACAGAGCAACTCAGATGCCTCTTCATCAGATCCTCAAGAGCAATTTACATCATATGATGGACCATTCTCACCAGACACCAACAACCAACCATCCAATGACAGAAATAACTTTGACGACAACAATGGTGGCCAACAGAATTATGGACCTAAGGATCAGGGAAGAGATCACTACGAGGACTCCTACGACAACTTTGAAGCCGGAAGTTCACATCAGCCGAGCAGGGTGGACCGACCCTCATCGAATGAAAAGCCAGCAGTAGATGATTCGGCTATTGAAGAGGGCAACAATGAATACCACGATCGGCAGAACGACGTGGTACCACCTCCAGCCAATCAGGAGGACACAAAATCCTCCGAGGACCGTACCAAGAAAGACACATCGACAGACAGCTCCTACGCCACCTATCCCGAAACAAACTCGTACAGTGTCGATTCTGACGTGACGGAGACGACCGCCTATGCTGACCACGCGTCTGCCGCTGGCTCAGATGTGTCATCGGTCTACAACAATGACTACGACCAACCGGCAGCTCAGACCACGTCCTACCTGCACGTGGACCAGGACATCGCAGCAAGCGCCACCGATAGTGCCATCAGCAACACCAACGTGGAGTCCAATGCTGACGTAGCTGCTACAACACAGCCGGACCATGGCGACATTTATACCAATCTGGCCAATCAGAATGAACCGTTGATTGACAACGCCGAAGACACACCGGTCGATGTCGATTCTGCGGTCGAGTCAGTGACACCGGCCAAGTCGTACGCTGTTGTTTCTCGACGACCTTTCCCGAGCTTCTCCCGCTTCCGCGGCGGATATCGATTCAAAAATCGGGACAGTGACGTTCCAATCACCACCTATCGCCCAGCTGCGTTCCGCTCCAAGGATGCCGCGGATAAATCAAAATACGGTAGCATGCTGCAGGACAAACAGGAAGAGGGCGCATCCCTCCACAACTCCTTGAGTTATGATCCACTTGCGGCGGACGAAATCGCCACAACTGCGTCGCCCAATGACCTGTCCGAACCTGTGGCCATGGATTCCATTCGTCGTGAAACGATGGTGCAGAGCCCAGAGCAGGTCAACCTGCGCTTTGGGAGCAGATTAAGCCCCAAACAAACGACAGAGCGATAATTTCTTTAAAATATAGACACCAATAATGAACTGCATATATTAGACCTGGCTGGGCCATCTAATAGTTTTAAGTACCTTTTACTAAAAAAAAATACGACCAATTATTAGATTCTTCTTCGTTTGCTTCGCATTTAATAAAAGTTTGTGACTCACGATTTCATAAATTATGATTTGATCAAGGAAATCAGATGGACCGACATAACAAATATTTGCTGTGTAGCATCAAATGAATTTAGCTTTCGGATGATGAAAAATTATCTTTCATGTTTCTCCAGTCATCAGAACTTGATAACTGTGAGCATTTTGATTTTGATTGAGTGTGAGTTTCCTGTTCTAACTGCAATATGTTATTTCAATGAAGTTTTAACTTTGATTTTTTTAAATATTTAAATTACGTTTACTCGTACACAGAATTAATAGCAGATTTACTTTTTGCCGGTGATTCTTTCATGACATGTTCAACAAAACCGACCCACCTAAATAGTAATTTAGCTCACCACAGTCCATCTTTCTGTAGAATTTTTCAGTAAAGAAAGTATCGTTGCATCTAGTCTCCATACGTTAAACAACAACTTTGCTCTCCATCAGCCTTTACGCACCTTATTCAATTGCACAAGTTGGTTAAGACTTTTGGTATGGACACTGTTTGATATGGACTGCACCGAATATCGCCAATTAAAGTTATTTATTATTTTTTGAAGTCCCTAATTCAAGTGTAATAATCACCAGTGGTGGTCTGCACATTTATCTTTTCGTGTAGCCGGACCTATACGTTTTGTCAACATTTTTTTAAAGACTGAACACCATGTACAGTGAATTTTCCTTATGTTACTGATAAAATTAGTTGTTGGGCTATGCTGGCAAAAACCAATATACGAATGATTGCTTTTCAAACGAGAGCAATAATAAAATGTCATTGTATGACTTCTTATTTTCAAATTTCTTGTAACACGTTCATGAATACCAGGCTGGTGCCTTGTCTATGTTTGTAATGTGTATTAAATTTATATGAAATGCTCGTCCTTGTCTTCAATATTATATTTGATTTATTGCGGTAATTAATTTGATAGCTGAAAATGCAGGACATAGAAATATCAAAGTTGTCAATCTAGCATATTGGCACTAAATATGAAGGTGTTGATCGCTAAGAATAGCGAGTGCAGTTGTAAAGTTCATCGGAGTTAAAAATATAAAAAGATTATCCAGATTATAAATATGAAGGTGTTGTAGTGTAATTTTTCTTGGCGCAATTGAGACAATAATTTTATCTGGAGAGAACCAGTGCCTATATTCTAATAGAGTATCTCTGATAACAGAGAAATTCACAGATATATATTAAGGAAATCATGAAAGCAGATTGACCAAATCCAAGATGATCAATATCGTGCGATGGCATTTCCCTTAATCCTTTAACCGGGCAATTGATTTTCAAAAACCCACATCCTGCGCAACAAAATATAGTTTTTAAAATTATTTTTAAAATCTCACAACGTACCAGTTTTGGGCTAGCTAGTCTCACAACGTTCTGGTTGATTGATTGTTCTCTTTTGAAATTCTTCAAATTGTCAAATTCTATAAGATACTTTCTCGAGAATGTGATTTTGTCATTTTCGTCAAATTGCCTGATACGGCATTACGGAATGCTCAATTAATTTTTAACAATCAACTATAGTCAACCGCTCTATAGGCGTTACGTCCCACTCATAGTGCTCAGGCACTGTGCGAGGGGCACGACCAGTTCCCCGGGATCGAAATTTTCGAGAGCCCGCGCCGGGAATCGAACCCGGGACCGCCGAGCCACAGTCAGTCGCTAACCTAACTGGGCTACGACGAGTCGTACAAAATGAGAAATCATGACAAATTTGATCCGACATTTTGGAAATCAGCGCCACCAAACGGTAACAAATGGACTATTTTTCAGCGTGACAGGTTCCCTCCATCATATTCGCGTCAATTTTATGCAAACGTTATTTTAATTATTTTCGAAATTGCTCTACACTCACCTTGTTAAGGTATTTTTTGTGACCATAATTAAATTACGCTAGAAATGTCAAATTGAAAGTGCACTTGCACATCCCGGATGTTAAGATGTTTTCCATTTATTTAAAAATATCGATATGCTATTGTTTCTGCCCTCACGGTTCAACTATTTTGAAACATATAAGTTCGATTATTAGCCACATATTGCGACGTAAATGTTCACGTATTTTAAAAGAAGTTGTGTACCCTACAATTGTGATGCATCAACGATATTAAATGAATAAAACACGTATTAAGATAAAAATACGCTTCGCGCAGAATAACTCACCAATATTGTCATTTACATTGATTTTTATTAAAAACACGAAAGTGAACGGGAACCGGCGATTCGGATAAATGGATCCGAACCAGGGGTGTGCAGAGAAACAGGACTCGATCTGACACCTTGACCAGATTTTATCTAAGGTTCACCAGAGGTTGAAAATGACTTGATGGCACATACAGTGTATAACATAAGCACAGAAATTATTAAATTTAAAACGCAGGCTCGTAGATTCGTTTTCACTTTCCGAAAATTGATTGACAAATGTTTGAGGCATACTGTAAAATGAACACCTACAATTTTTGGATCCCCTGCATCAAGAGCTGACCGACCCACGGAGGGGAGTAGTTTGACCCCCGAAAAAGCATTATCCGCAATAATTGTAGAGCAGTTTACTCTGAAATTATTCAAATTAATTCACAACTCTTAAAATTTATCAATACTTCGTAATTGATGACATTCAGGCTGATAAAATCGTCAATTTATTATACAAAAATTGTTAAGTTTAAAATATTTTTTAAAATCTCGCATCGCGCAATTTCGCTATCTTATTTCGCGACTGTTAAAGACTACAAGTTAAAGACACGAAATTTGTGATTCGAGCATAATTTTTATACATCGTGTTTAGTTTGAACATTTCGCCGTAATAAACCAATTTTGATTCATTTTTCTTCGAGTTTTATCACCGGAGACCGGACGGGAGTTCATTCATACTTCAATTATTATTAAATACCAGACTGGTTATGGTAATAAAGCACTATCATAATAGTAAATGACATGTACTCGTTTGTCCAGAAACGCTCGGTGTTCTTGTAATTGATTCAATTGAGTAGATACAAGTCTCTAGAAATACTGACATTTTGCACGACATTTTTCCCTATTATCTAAATATCAAATGTCTTAGCTACTTATTGATAAATTTAAGTCTGTTTGGCATAAATGAAGCAGCAGTGAATTTTACAGGTGCTCAAACACCAATGTTGTATTCGGCACATTTTAAAAAGAAAATGTCATTGCAATCATATAAATTGGGAGACACAATTTATTTTGTGTTCTTTTTTTAAATGACCGGAAAATTATTGTCCCATTTAACCGAAAACGAGCATTTGTTTTAACAATGAGCTCCAGGTATTATATCTGTCTCATCGTTGGTTTTTATGTTCAACAATATATAAAATTTATTTTACTCAATATGCATGAGAGTTTCTATGACATAACAGAATTTACAATTTCTAACTTACCTTTGCAGAGTACATACTCGTGCATGTCTCCAGGATATTGATAGTTTGTATGCTAACAGCTGAAATATAAATTTAGTACGCCGTATGTTGTTTTATTTCATTTTCTTTTATTATATAAATCATCTTCCGTCTGTGTTTAAAAAGCAATACAGCAAACAAAATATGTCATCCAGAAAGTGTTCTGTTCGTCACATATGACGTCTGCCTGAGACGCTCTCAATGAATGAATAAATTACACAAAGAAAGCAACAACCTACATACGAGGTTCACAATAGAATCACACATTCCATACCAGTGGATTTAAAATCGGTGTACATTGAAATATAGGGATACGTTATTTTGAATAAAGAACCAGCATTTATTTTATTGTTGTTTTTCTGCTTCAAAACAATATCGACTTCACACGATGTCATGGATTATCGTCTGCTTTTAATGTAAAGACTGTGATGGCCAGCTCCAATCAATGGAGATGCTATTCTGAAATTAGCTTTTTGATAAACGAATTAAAAATTATAGTCCATCACGAAATTTATTATTAATTCTTGGAAAACGTTTTTTTAAAAATTGATTACATAATAGCAATCGCGCCTAATTTTTATTTCTATTGCGATCACAAATAAAAAAGTAATAAATTACGTGCACTACCTTCTTTCACTTCATGTAATGTGAGCACAAAATCCTTACAATCATTTGAAACTGCTCAAAACTGATGGTAAACTGGTAGAAGCTAATAGCGCCAATTCCCACCACAATGCATGTCTAGCACAACAAAATAACATAAGACATGCATTTCTTTATGCTTTGATAAAGGTAATAGAGTTTGTCACTCGTCAAAAGGTCAGTCTAAATCGTGGACATCAGAAACTTTGGTTCGACGTGTCATCATCCTATTGCTGCTCCACAGCGGACACTTCCTGCTCCGTTGTTAAGTCCTTGATCGGCTCCGTGGCCAGCACTTCCGGTTGCTCCGCATCCAGCGGCACCTCCATGTCGATCTTCTCGGCAATCGAGTTGCTGGGACCGGTCTGCACCTCCGAGTTGGAATTGAGCGGTTCCCACTGCTCGCCATTCTTCGAGCTGTAGCCACCATAGCTGGGAGCAGCCGGAGCCGAAGCGTAACTGGATCCGTAGCTGCTGGAAGACGGGGCGCTACTACCTGAGCTGTAGCTGGTCTGGTCATAGGCGGAGGAGGCGGCCGGTTCACTGTAAACGTGGACTGGTGGTCGGACTCCCTGGTAGATGATTATGGGAGGCTTGTGGTAGCCGGGTGGTGCGGCCACGTACGTCTGCTGCTGCTGCTGTTGCTGCTGCTTGGGTGGACCGTAGTTGGATGGGCCATTGTTGTAGGTCTGCGGTTTGGCACTGTAACCTCCGTAGGCGGGTGCTGCAGGTGGGTAGCTTCCGGCGTTGCCGTAGCTTCCGGATGGTGCACCATAATTGCTGGGTGCTTGTCCGTAGCTCGATCCGTAGTTGGACTGCTGGTTGTAGGAGGAGGGCTTGTTTCCGCTGTAGGTCGATGGGGAGGGGGCGCTAGGGTAGCTGGGAGCGGAAGGTGGGCTGGCATAACTGGAGGGAGACGGGTTGTTGTAGGCGGTCGGCTGCTGGTAGACGTGGATGGGAGGATGACCGGAGTAAAGGATGTGAGGTGGCTGAGAGTATCCACCACCACCACCACCACCACCACTGCTTCCACCGTAACCACCGCCTCCGTTGTTGTAGCTCATGCTGTTTCCGGAGCTGTAGGAGTTGCTGCTGGCGCCACTACTGTAGCCGGAAGCTCCGTAGCCGCTGTTGGAGTAGGAAGGCTTGACTTGGGGCAGGTAGACTGAGGAGGGGGAAGTGGGTTTGGGAACGTACATGGGTTTGGGTGCCGGGCCGCTGTAGGATGTCGGTGGGGCCGCGTAGGAGGTGGGAGCGCCGTAACCGGAAGTACCGTAACTGGGTCCGTTGTTGCTGTAGCTGGGGGCACTGGCGTAGTTGCTGGCATAGCCACCGGAAGTGGCAGTGTAGCTGGAGGAGCTGAGCGGGGAGTTGCCCGAGTTGGAACCATAATTGCCAGAGCTGGAGCCGTATCCGCCACCATAGTTGGACTGGCTTCCGCCAGAGTAAGAATTGGCGCCGGCGTCTTTGGAAGGACGGTTGAGCACGTGTATGGGGGGCTTGTCCTTGGATTGGTAGATGAGGATGGGGAGGTCGTCTAACGGCAGGGGAACGTAGGTGATGCCGGAGCCTTTGCCATCTCCGTAACCGTATCCGCTACCGCCGCCGCCTCCGCCTCCGCCGTAATTGGACACCGCCTTGTTGTAGCTGTTGGTGGGCGGCGCCGGGAAGTTGATGACCGGCGGCTTCTCATCGCTGTACACGATGGGGCCGGCATAGGTGACCGGACGCTTGTAGCCGTAGTCGCCAGCCAGGCACAGGGTGAAGGCTGACGTCACCGCTACCCACGTGACCAACTGGAACGAAAATTAAGGCAGACAGAGTTTTCATATTTGTGGAAAATATCTTGTTTGAGTGAGACAGTGGGATCAGAGTAATTGTCGATTGATGAAGACGATAATTTGAAGAAGAAATAGTTTTGTTTTTGAACTGGAAAAGTAGTGACGACATTTGCGAAGATTGGTTTAAAATTATATCGCATTACAAGTTGAAAAAACGAAATGTTCGCGCTTCTGTATGTAATTGACAATTGTAAAACTAACTTTAAAATAATTAAAATACCGACATTGAACAACACGCTGGTGTAATCTTTCAAAATTGTTTTTCATCTTACGATCATTTTAAATGCAATCTTTTAAACTGTTCTACAAATATTGTTGCGTGTTCAATAAAATTAGGGCGCGATTTTAGGTGACATTTGCAAAATTTTAAAATGACTAAAATCAAATTGCTCCTTTACATCCGGTTTAATAATCCTATGGATCGTGGATACTAATATTTGCTAGAGTAACTAAAAATAAAAAAGTATATAATACTTTAAGAAACTGGGTCGTTGTTAGTTAAAATATTATCTCATACCGGCGTCGAAGTAGTTGACAGACTGAGAAATTTGGTTATATCAATTTATTTAATATAAAATGTATCCCTGTATGTGTTATTGAGTTGGTATTGAATTGACTTGGTAATTCCGAACAATGAAAAAAGCCGTGTCCCATTCGAATAAATTATTAATGAAACTATATATTCAGTCGGCCGCTCAACCTAGATTTGGAAGCACGCATGTTTTATGTATGACTTGAGAATCCGCACAGATTTTCCTCAAAGTTGCAGGTTTGGTCCGACTGGTTCGGAGACCTTTACCGGGAAGTGTTATATAGGCCACATTCTTAACCTTCATTTTTTTCTCTCTTGATTTCCCAGTTGGCATCACGACAGCTCGAAGCCAACCGTCACGTACGAAAATCAACGCGACTTAACCGCTTAATGTCCGAGGAGCAGGTGTTGGCCGATCGTCACGACTCACCTAACAAAACGGCTACCACATTGATTTAAGAACGACTATGTTGTATCCGGTACAGTGACATTAGGTATGAACAAACAGAGTGACGCATCCAAACATAATTATAATCTTGAATTTATAATTGATTAAAAATGTAGGGATTTCAACTTCTGGTAACTGACTCGCGCGATCAATTCTCTAAATAATTAAACACTTTGAATTTACAAACAATTAGAAAAAATTAAAACCGCATCTTAGAGTAGAATCACTGATCAAGTTTAACTCGGCCAAAACGCGAAAATTGTAAGAGGAAGTGATGTAATACGTGACGTCAACTCAGGTTCAACAAAAATACAACGTTTGCTCGAATTTACTGAATTGCCACCTTGCAAAATAACAAATTGGAGGTCAGATTGTTTGACATTAACAGTGAAAATTTAAACTAAAACTAATTGGCAATCTGATTGTATTTTGTTACGTTTAGACGTTGTACGTGTGAACAATCAATATTGTTTCATCTAATTTCTGTTTCTCTATGTTCAGAATGTTATTTAGAGTTTCTATTTAGTATATTCAATTTTTATTATATACAAGATTGTCACCCCGCTTTCCTGGGTTGACAATTTTTATGTTAAATTGAAAAAGAATCATTTTTAAAATATCTAGTTGATTATTTTATGGTTGTTAATATTGTTATTTTATTTTATTTTATATCGAAAATATTATTTCGGTAATAGTATGTGGTATGGTATGCTTGGTTGGAACTGTTATCTGGTTTATTTGGTTGTCTCGTGAAATCGACGACGTCATGCTTTTGGTGTGGAGACGCCATTTTTTAAGTTTGAAGCGAAAGGGCGATTATCTAAAATTTGGTAACGATTGTTTTATTATGTAACATTGAAAATTGAAATCTGAAATTCCGTCGCTAGCGAATTGTGGTGGTCTACTGAGGGTATGTGTAATTGTATGCTATTTTATTGAGCCGTTCGAGACTTAGTCTCCCAACAGGAAAATCAGATTCTTAGTTTTATAGGATAGGATTTATTTTAAAATGTAGATATTGCATATACGGTATTTCACTTCTATTGACATGATCGTTCAAGAAAATGATGTCTTCCTGTTTCTTGGTTGGGTTTTTCTTTCCCCGTGAACTTGACTTTATGCTACGGATGTCACACAACGGGCGTTACCATCTGAGAAGTCTCCCTAGGGTTTAACCTGTTCCTTTTGTTATTTATTGTTTGCTGTTTTACTCATTTGTGTACTCGTGACGTGTTCGCGCTTATATTATGGGGGGTGGGGGTTGACCGTGTGTCTGACAAGCGCAGACACACCCAAAAATATGTCAGGCGTTTATTTGTGTACGAATTGAAAGCTGTGTGTGTACACACTGCTGTACACAATGAACTATTGTGATTATAGTACAAGTGTTAGATGAATGGGGCGTGACATTGAAGTCGCGTTCGAGTCGACCTTTGAATCATCTGGCGCCGCCTGGCGTCTGTTTTCCCCCCGAACTACGAAACTGAGATTCCACTAACAAAGTCATCATTTGTTTTTGACCATCGCGATTCTCAAGTACAGATCATCTGAAATTAACTGCCCATTACAAAATTGTAAAAATAGACACATTTTCTGAAATTGATGCTTTGTTTTTCAACAAATATGTGGAGATAATTTATAATATAATATAATAAATTAAAATAAAATAAATATAAAATAAATTATAATAAATCGCCATTAACTACAGTTTATTTCAGATCGATTTTGCTTATAGAAAGAGAAACAGTAGATCTAACAATATTTGAAGCAGCCGATTTGATAAATTCTTATTGGGTCAATTTAATTTTTTCTATTCGATCGACGTCCCTTTAAAACGGTTTTTTCTGGCTGCTGTCACTCAATTGAAACCGGTGTGTTTAATTGTGATATTTATCGGTGATATAAATATAAGAATTCTAGTCTTAATTTTTCTATTGAATTGGCAATCGTTTCTTTGCAATATTTTGTATTTTCTGAATCGCTTCATAACAGTTCCAATAAATGTTATTAGCCATTGAAAGATATGGTTTCAATATACGGATGACGTTTAATTGTTCGATATTCGATTAACCTTCCGTCGCATCCGAAGCAACATAAATAAATAAATTAACCAGTTCCGTAATGCGAATGACACGATGCCATTGAATGAAGATTTTTCAAAACGAGAAAATCCAGTTTCACAAACGAGTGACCGCTCCCAATGCACTGACGACCCATCATCTTATCGTGTACGTCCCGTCGGCTGTCCACCACCACCACTACCACGAAGAAGAAGACGAAGAAAAAAAACCACCCCTATTAAAATATAGTAACTGAACAGCTGCTGCGTGAATTTCAATGGTCGCGCCTCGTTGCCCGAGTATGCGTCTTTCCAACATTTCCTTCAATTAGCCTTGAAAAATGTAAATTGCCGACAACCTATTAACCCCGTTTAGACGACACGGACGGTTACCTGTTGCCAAAACGAGAGACCCTCGTCTCTCCCATTTGCTCCTACGCGTGCACTCGCTTGACCACACACACACATTGGCCGGCCATCAACTGGGCCGAACTAGCACGTCAAACTACCGTAGCGAAGAAGTGGAGAGGGAGGGCATCAATAGGTCATTGACCGTCATCTGGCTCGGTGAACAATTTTTCGAAGGTCCTGTGCGTGTGAGGAATGTGCTGATTCGGAAGAACTCACTGATATTTGTGATGAAGAAAAAAATTATAATTATTTCTCGGGTGAACTTCTTGGTTTTACATCAAGTGTTATCAGTCCGACTGCATTGTAGATCAAGGCGTCTTAATTTATTCTGCTGTTTTAATTCTCGACTTCTGCAGTTGTATTATTTGCAGATGGGTTTTACAATGTCAATGATATTTAAGGAAGGCGTCTTCAAATTATTAATGTGTCCAGGAAAGTGTCTTAAGATTGAAGGTCGATCTTCAAACTGCCCACCGTGCCTGGAGTCGTGCTAATCGAATGATTACGACGGAATAAATCTTGGAATGGGCGACAATATTTCAATGTATGTGGAATGTCTTAAATTAAATGTGTCATTTGGCGCCATTTTGGCGTTGTGTTATTGCCTAGGTGCCAACCAACAAGTTTGTCGTCTATCTGTGAAATGACTTTCCGCATGCTGTTAGCGAAGAATTAAACACATTGTAGTTGAAACAATTATATCAAAATTAAATTCAGTTGGGAAATAGCAAGTTGTAGACCGCAAATCATTGTCAATACAAAGAATAACAATATTCGTTTGTTGACTTATCAGCGGTCATCACTGTAGAAATTGGTGATTGTGGTCATTCGTTCCATATGTAATATAAAATCAAAATTAGATATATGTCGTGCCAAATCATTTTTGAAGAAGTAGTGGATTTGATCCGTGTTTCTTCTCCCTAATCCTTGGACCCACGCAAGCAATGCCATAGTCGCTGACCAAGAGCGAGGTCCAATGCAAATACATTTGCAAATTTTTTATAATGTTAGTTATCCATTCAATTCGAAGTATCAGCCTAAATATTGAATGTTCATCTACCGGTAAATTTTCATTAAATTACGTCACATATTCAGGGTTGTCTCTGTAATGCAGTTAAGTTTGATTTTTTGGAAAGAATTCATTCACAAAATACAGCGTCTATCATAAACAGGCAGTAGGAGATTGTCAGTCATTCCTTTCATCATAATTTAACAAACTAGTGTAACGAATTCGCATTCTTCTCATTTTTACAGATCAAGGAAACGTTTTCTTTTATGGATAAAAAATCAAGCGATTACTTTTTTCACTAACCGTCATTCAACATTCTCCTTTCGAGTTGAGCAAACCCGATATCAAATCAACTCGATATTCGATTAGAAATTAAATTATGATTTGATAAGGCTTTTACGGATATGAATATTTTAAAGGTTCATTCGGAAGTTTCCAAACATGAGCAACCACGCATTTAATAGATGCTTATTATATGCAAGAGCAACCGGTCACTATGTCAAAGAAATTAGATAAAAATACGAATATATTTCGCTGCATGATCATCAATATCGATTTGCCGATAATAACGAAATTGAGATTTCATCATTTCAAATAATAGAAGCTAGGTTCATGGTGGCGTCATCGCCGACAGCAATTAATTTGAAATATAAACTCGCAGTCTCGCAATCTAAATGAATCTTTTTCACAGCATTTTTAAGCATTTTTCATAATAGCTTGACTTGTCATACATTATCGTTTGATCAGATGCTATCTGTTTCCCATTGTATTCACTAGTGGCGTTTTTCAGTTCACTAGTCGCGTGTAATGTGTTCGCGACCGTCTTGAGAAATTCGTTAGTTATGTCATCTACTAATAATGCTAGAGTCTGGAAAATATTGATTTACTGGACTTACATCATTGCTAGACATATGAGTTTCATTGAGGAAGTGTGTCCGAAGTTCCCTAAGCCGCATAACGTAACTACGCTTGTATTTGCTCATTTATGGGGATGTAAGAAGGTCGCCTATCGTCAACCTTAAACGTCGATTCAAAAAGTTGCAAAACAAGAAACAAATCTTGTCGCAGAAGACAATGTATTTTTTATGATGTCGCATTTTATTGTACTTGAAATGCGTATGTTAAATAGCTTTGGTCTCGAACGAACATTATACAACTTTGATGAGCAAGTTTATTCTGACTTCACAAATAAACATTAACTTGGTTGTGTTGAGCTGTCCTTAAAATGTAGTTTTCCCTTAAATTTCAGTTTCGGAGGGTTTATAGATTATCTGAGCCCATAATGAAGAATAATTTATTGTAATTTCATTGTGCTGAATTAAAAATTTATCATGCCAAAATTTCCAACATTTTAGATAACTGAGTGATATCAATATTTTAATGTTTTTATGTGAAATCTTTTGATCGATTGATTTAAGTGCCACTTGAATAAACAGTAATAAGACAGCTTCCCTTCTTCTTGGAGCTGTTCTAATGCAATCGAGAATGCACTACAATTTTCGGGATCTAGTATTACGCATTCAATTCGGTAATTTGTGTCTGCTTGTTAACAAATTTTGTCGTCACACTATTTCCGTTACGCATTTGAAAAAAATTATTTAGTAGAAAAATCTTTCAGCCTCAAACACATTTACGATTTGAACGTTCATCGTGAATTAGGCGTAGTGCATAACTCAATTTCAAATAAGTACTAGCGATGTCTAAAAAAGAGATGCCTATTCACATCATAGCTATCTTTTCTTTACGAAAAATAGACAAGTTTGAATAAAATGTCTAACGTATCCTAACTATTTCATCTTAGCAAAGAAAAAATTACGGAATCAAAATGGGTACAAACTTGTTCTGGTTAACGACGTTTCTTTTCGAGTGGTTAATAACAAACATGCAATAAGACAAAATATGTGGTCCTTCTTTTATCATTTACAACTACTGCATTATATGAAATGAACGCTTGATACTCGTATTATGACGTAGTTCAGGGAAGATGTATGCATGAGCTATTTCACGGTTCGTTAAAAGCTTGAACGATTATTATCTTATGCCAATTTGTTCTGGGTCAAAGCATCGTTTGCAATAATGAAGATGGATAAAAATACATGTTTTTAACATGCATTGTGCCTAAGCCGTTCATAGTCTGCTTTTTTAAAAACAGTTGATTAGATAACACAAATAAAAAGTTAATCCAATTCGTGTTTTGAGAAAGTCAGTCATTAAACTCAAACTTATTTTGTATTCATTAAGTGAATCGCAAATTTAATAAAAATTCCGCTACTAATGCTGACGTTATTAAAAGAATCGGGACGCGCCTGCATTAAAACTATAAAGCTTTTTTTCAAAAAAAATTTGCTTTAAAACTTCTTTAACTTGCATGACTCGTTTTATCCCGCTTGGTATTGCGAATGATTGTTGCTTACCGGTCCCAGGTTCGATTCCTGGCGCAGTCTCTCAATTATTCAATACCCTGTTACTGGTAAAAATGTGCCCCTCACATAGTGTCTAAGCAATAAGATAGAGTACATAATTTAAAAGAAAATGTATGTATAAATACAGTCCGACCTTTGAACAACGATTTCTGCTTTCTAATATAAATGCAACTGAATATGTGAATTTATCGTGCTGAATCAATCAAACGAAGTTTTAAGACTTAATCCATTCCAATGTAGTCCTAAACAATCCTGAACATGATTTCATATTTTAAAACTAAAATAATTTGATTATCAATAACTATAGGGTTTTCTTAAAAACAGAGAATTAAAAAATAAAATAAAAAATGGTTGTTCAATGATAATCAAATAGTTGGGCGTGTCAGTAGCACTTAATCAAAGTTATCTATCCGCGGTTGGTTCGTTTCTGTAGATCAACAAGAAATTTTTCTTTCTTCGCAAGTTAAAAGTTTGACTAGCTCATTGATTAGTTTTGGTGGTGAAGATTCTGTTGATTTTGCGAGAGGATTCGTTGTCCTATTGGTGCACTTGGGTCAATCATCCACTTCAAGAATCATACGTCCCGACAAATCTCACTCACATAGAGATTCAACGATGGAACGGGTGAAGTATATTTTGAGCAAAACCACTTACTCTAATCATGGCCTCTTCTGGTAATTAAAAAACGGAATCCTGGTGCTGGCAGCTTGACGGCAGAAGTGTGGTGGCCGGCAAAACGTCTAACGGTTTGGGGTGGAGGAGGGCTCAGGAACCCGGCCGCGAAACGACAGACGATGCAGCCGCTGATGGTCGATCAGCGCCAAGTGGAATACTGAACAGTGGACACACACACACGTCTGGTGTGCGCAAAAAAAAAAGAACAGCCTGGCTATTGGAGTGTATATCCTGAACGCGCGTGTCTCTGGCGATTGTCTACTCGAAATCGCCTTGATGACCCAACTTTTATACGGCCGCTGCTTTCAAAAGCAAACCGACCACTGCATCGGTAGACCAGTCCACCTTTCGACTAGCTACCACGGGTCGCTGCCTATACCTGCCCAGACGCACGCGCGCACACACACACACACATGCCGCCATTTGCCTGATGGTGACGTGCGGGCCGATTGCCAGGAGGCGTGGCAGGTGTTGTCGTCTATTGGCGGTGGCGCCATCGTCGCCGATGACGGCCGCGTGTCCAGTCGGGTGGCGCGCGCCCGACCCTGCGGATCGTCCCGTCCGTCCACGCGTACCCGATTGCAGATCCACCTATCGTTTGTTCGCACCTTTTCTTGGCGGCTTGTACACTCACTCGTTTGACGAAATCGAATTTAGAGTGATGGTGGCAGGACTCCGTCGACAATGACGGACAACGACTCCAAGATGGAGTCGTTCCCTGACATAGACAAATGTTGGGCGAATTCTAACCGAATCTAGACATGAATCGGAATTGGCATCCTCATTCTAGACATAAATCAAAATCGAATTCTAGCGATGGCAGGACTCCAACGACAACGGTGGACAACGACTCCAAGATGGAGTCTATTCCTGTCATAGACAAATATGTTGGGCGAATTCCAACCGATTCCAGACTTAAATTGTAATTGGCATCCTCATTCTAGACATAAATCGGAATTGGCATCCTCATTCTAGACATAAATCAAAATCGAATTCTAGCGATGGCAGGACTCCAACGACAACGGTGGACAACGACTCCAAGATTGAGTCTATTCCCGTCATAGACAAATGCTGTGCGAATTCCAACCGATTCCAGACTTAAATTGAAAATGGCATCCTCCAAGAGGGAGTCTATTCCTGCCATAGGCAAATGCTATGCGAATTTCAAAGCCAACTGACAAGTCCACCCCATTAAATCATTTTGATTGTTGCAAGTCGTAATTCTAATATTCTAATATTTAGCGTCCACATGACACGAATTCAAAATGCGTAGTTTGTATCTTTACGTGATGGTGGTGGTTCGTTTCTGATGTTGCAGTTGCAGCATCAGAATTTTTTTGCGGTTGATTGCAGTTGCATTTGTACATCAAATTCGATCAAAGAAAAAATGAAAATCCGAAGCGTTATCTTTTCTCAAATGATGCTGGTTTGCTTACAATTTAAAATCGAATTTCTTCAATGAAAGAAAAATTTGTGAACGAATATATTCCATTGGAAGAACTTTGTCATTGCTGCTGCGATTATAAAAACACATTTGTCCCCCTGTGACTGTAATCACTACACTACAGAATTTTCTGTACCTCTGTTGGTACTTAGGTTCTACGTACGGGGCACATTTCACCAAAATCCCGGGATCGAATAATCGAGAGCCCGCGCCGGGAATTGAACTCGATACCGTCGAGTCAGTCAGTCGCAATACCGGCTGGTCTACGACGAGTCGTACTTAATGAATTATCATCAATACGTTTAATTGGTGATTCTTTAAAAGAAGGCGCAGGCATGAGTTAAAACTTGATGTAATTTTAAATTATTGAAGAATATACAGTAATTGTTTGGGAAATAAAGAGTGCTGATTGAAACAATTAAAATGGGCAATTTCAACTCTTGCGGAAAAACTTCATCAATGGTGAAGCATTAACAATGCCATTTTTGGGTTCTTGAAATAATTTGATTAAATTCTATGTTTCCAAACGTATCCTATATAATATTTATTATATATATATATTATATAATATTTATTATATTTGTATAATATTTCATAGTATCCTAAACGAATCCTATACAGGTCCCCAGTACCCTTTGAACTGTTCGCGAAGGCACATTTCGTGATCCACAAAATCATGGTGAAACGGGGGCGCGTGCCTAACTGCCTACCCTGCATCCTGTTAACCTGTTAACTAATTCTCAAATGGGGCGTTTAGTGGTTGGGTGTGCAAGCCGCCTTGCGTACCAGGTATTTTTCGGTTTGGTTTTGGTACATGTCTCCGACTACCTCCGCCCGCTCCAGAATATTGGAGCAGCAATTTCAAGCGCGAGAATGAAAAACGAATGAATGAAAATAATGCTTGAGCATCTGTGACGGGATGTGGTTGATGATTACAGGGGGGACGGTGTTTGTGGCCTGGAGACATACGAGTATGAGATCATGTGGTAGAATGCTGTGACAGTCATTTTTTGATAATATTTAATAATTCGAGGAAACACTTGAAATTTATATTGGTTCTAATGTGACTATTCGATTATAGACGCGACAATTCGATTACATTAGCTAAAATTATAAATGGTTTAGTTAAGATCAAACTTCGTGCAAACAACAAATGTGAATGAGTGTATAAATTTGCTGAATAAAATTGTGGCATCGAATTGTTGCTTTGATTAATTGATTTCTAATTTATAATATTTTGCAGGTGTTCGTCTATTTTTATTAAAATTGTCATTGGTGTTTGTGGATTTGTTTATGTTCTTCGATTACAGATTCTACGTTACGTCGTTCAGCAATTGTATTTAAGACCAGGCTTCGCTCGAAAATCCCCGTCATGTCCGCGAAATGTTTTTCAATTATTTGAAAACCCCGTTCCCTCACGTATGGCAATGCCGTAAAAACATCTGTTTTAATTTATTTTTTAGCTTTTTCAAACGCTTTACTTGAAATTCAAACATCTAATCTGTTTAAAACATAAAACCATTTTATTCCGAATTTGTTAAATAGCTGTCACACAGATAGTAGACGATTTACAAATAGGAAATATTGACATCTGACTGGCAGCATTGGTAACACGTGAGAGCGACAGCGCCATTTTGGAGAAGTGGAGACGTCATATTTAAATTTTCTGACGAAGCGTTGTCTTTTAAAAAAAACTTTAAATTGCTGATTTATCGAGAAATACGCAAAATTGAGATAAAAAATAACTTGCTCTCGATGACAGATTTGAGGAACTCACTATTGCTCAGCTTTTATTCAATTTCGTCAAGCCGTTTGGAAGTAAACTCCCGGACACATAGTTTGAAACTTCGGATTTCATGATTTCATAGTGATTATGTTTCCTGAAACGTAAAAATCTTTATGGAGATGAAAAACATCGTAAGTCTCAACCCCCAAAAACGATAGTTTGGCAGTCTACCACCATCCCCGACCAATCAGTTCCGTCTCCTGTACGCTCCAGTTTCGTGCGATTGGCTCATTTAATATCGAACCCACAAACAACCACATCGCTTGGCGCCTCGCGCCCTGTCGAGTCTTGCTCAACCGTCCGATGCCAGTAGGGATATTGGCCTACACACACATTTGGAAGAGATCTATCCACCCGGAAGTACTCACGTCAAATTGGGAATGCCGCAGGGTCTTAGAGGCGGCGAGCCCACTCTGTCGGCGAGAGCACTTGCACGCCTAGTTTCTGTTCCAATTTCGCGTTACGTAAGGATGTTCTTTTTTTCTTCTTCATCGTCTTCTTCTAGAACTACAGATACAACAGATTGTAAGTATGTGGTTCGCTGATGGCCTTCGTAACAATGTCAATGTCAAATTTATTATTAATTCTTGACGCTTTTTAATGGACATTACGTGCGGCATCCTAAGAAGACCCGGTTCTTTACTTGGAAAAAGAAGTTATCCACAATCCGCATTATCTCAATGCGGTGTCTTTTAAAAGCCTGGATGTGATTAGCTCAAACTGGTTTAAAATATTCGGTTTTTGCGTTTCCATTTCTGTCCGCCTAATTAAAGAATTTGATAAGTAGCAGTCATGAATAACTTGGAATTGCATTAGTGATTATCTTTATTAGTATTTAAGGCTAAATAGATTTTTGTTTTTGCTACTCTACAGGTTTTTAACACGTATTCTATTGTATTTTAATAGTTCAGGAGGCCACACCTCTGTTACCTTAATAAATATATGGGTTGCGATGTCTTCACGACGAAATTTGCTTTTCGTACGGCTTGAGGAGTCATCAAATTAAAACACGAAATAATTTATTTGTAATACTGTTACCAGAATGTATTTACATCCATGTGAGTAGCAGTGTTAAATCAACTTAAGTTAGCTTTGATTTTTAAAACAAGTCGTCTCGTTATTTGTTTTATAAATTTACGATTTTAAGAATTAGAATAAAAATTTAATGCATGCATATCCAAAGTCAATAGCCGTTCTCCTCGAAATAATTTGACCTTTAAATCAAATTTTTATTATTATTTTATTAATTGCCATATTATATTTCTCTGAATTCTATATTTGTCAAGATTTCTTGAACTCCGTAGTTGCTCCAAAAAAATCACTCGCTCATATCTGAATTTTTTTTTATTATTTCTTATTTGTTGTTATAATTTGAGATAAATTTCAGTAAATACCAGTAGCTAATTAGCATGCCGGTAGTTACATATGAGCTGTGCTCCACATTGCACCCGAAAAGCATCGTCTTGGCGTTCGTTGTCTTGTAAAAAGAATTGATGCGTTGATAATAATAATTGTCTTCGGCTGCCCATGTGATTACTGTTTACACTATTATTACCGCCATCCATACATACATCGTTGTAGGTTTTTTACCCATCTTTTTTGGAATGTTTATGGCGAAGAGGAGCAACCAACTTAAGCGATTTCAGCACATGACAGCCACGAAAGCGTGATCATAGATTTTTTTCTCCTAAAAAAAAATCCTGAACGTTTCCACAGAAAATACCAAAATTTCTTCACGGGCGAACTACACTCTGAAACAATATAGAATTTTTATTTTCAAGTACAAACATGTAATCCAAGATACTGGGACAAAAATTGGGCCATCGGCTATGGACGCTCAAAATGGGGTCATCCTGTGCACGCTCACAAACAACTGAACATTGTTATTGACAAAAGGTAATTTTTCTGATTGATCCTTACATTGGACATTAAAGATTAGGATTGCAGTTCGCAAAGCAAATTAATTTGTATAGTACTTCTGAGCATCAACATCTTCGCTAATTGTTCCGTAGGAATTCAGCTTCGAACTTGGTGGGGATTAATCGGTACACATTATATCGCGTGTACGTTAGTAATAACTCGTAAAACTCGTCATAACTTGGTCGATAAAAAAATGATCTTTAAATTTAATTACAGGATCAAGTTTAGTATTGCTGTTATCAGTTTTACACCTTTTGCTTCCGATATTAAGCTTTCCGACACGGACGTTGTAGTTTATTGCCAACTGCGGTTATCATTAACTTTAAATTTGTGTTTTAATGATCTGGCAAGGTCTCCATAACGTAGTTATCCACTGAATATTTTTTTCTTCGTTAATTATTACTCTGTTCTTGGTTATTCTTCAGGAAGTGGAAGTAAATGCGGAGCGACGGAAGCAAAGAACTCAAATGTTTTGCAGACTAATCGCATTATGACCAATATAATAAGCTCTGAATCATAATAACTATTGAGTACAATAACTTTGGTTCAACTCATGATTCTTTATCCGTCATTGTGGTGAGAAGTACTGCATGTAATAAAAATGGGTTAAACTTGTGTCGTAATTCATAATATTTTATTTTCGGTGGGTGTTTTCAATTTGTGAATTCAGGTCATTCCGGGATCATATGGATACCGACTCTTCCACTTCCATCCACTTTATAATTCTACAAATGTATTTGATATATTTGTTTTTTCTGTGAACAATATGTAATCGTACGCATATGTCCTTTCTGCTGCAAGTGGGCAGTGTGTCGCGGATTTTTTTTTTAATTCCTAAACTGCGGTCACCCTGCTTTTCAGACCCCGCGGTGTGCACTTGACTATTTTAATGACGTGTTTACCTGTGGAACTATTGCAGCAAGGTGGTGACATCGAAACACCTGTGTTGAGCACTGCATGAATCAATTTTATTCGACAACGACCCGTACTTATAATCCTTCCATCAGTCCACACACAAGAAGTGGTTCTTCGTCTATCCACAATTTCTACCTGCTGTTGACTGAACATTCAAAGATGTATGAGGACATACGGAGTATTCATTCTTGAAAGTGTTCAGTTATTGACGAGCATTGCGATATTGATTTCCTGAAGACATTTTTTTATCACTAATGCAATTATTCACCAGGGATGATAATTGTATCACAGGATTTTCTGTAATGCAAACAACAACAAAATGAAAATAAACTCTAATTACGTCACACACATAATTACGTCAGATGAAATTGTTCAACTGTCGATACTTTACATGTCAATCACAATCCGGAACAATAGGGTCAAATGCTACCGACTTCTACCGGTAGAAATAAATGAAAAATTTCAGTGTTAAAAACTAGTTTTCCGTCCTCAGTAGAAATTTTCATCACAGGAAGATCACCTAAAAGTCGACAAATGAGGCGGTGAATCTTGAAGTGGTGTAACTCGATTCTTATATTTTTTTTAAATTATATGCTTGTAATCCTGTCATGTAAAACTGTTGAACGAAAGACAAAACAGGATAGTTTAGCGGGAAGATCAGAAAGATGCAGGAATATAACGACGAAAGGAATGATATCTGCAAGACCAATTGTAGTGGTCCATTAATCGTAAATTCTTTAAATTATTTTCGGTGGTTATAACGAAGCGTGGTCGGTCATCGAGATTCTTGCAGATATCATTCCTGTCATCATTGTACCTTTCGGATCTTGCCGCCAAACTATCTAGCTTTGTATTTTTATTTAAAGTATTCATTACTGGCACAACAGTAATGTGGCATGTCCAACTTGAACTACAAGTGGAGACAAAAAAATTAATAGGTACAATTTCTTTGAATTCTCAAAGAAATATTCAATACTTTTACCGTAAAGAATCTGACACTGGAAGTTCTGTATTTAAGCGTTTCCAGTATGACCTCTTAATTCGAGATGAATCCCCGATTTACACCACTATTAAATTCACCGCCTCAAATGCTCTGTGTGCATTTGTCGTGCTG
Source organism: Mycogona germanica (assembly GCA_034698785.1). Classification (NCBI taxonomy): domain Eukaryota; kingdom Metazoa; phylum Arthropoda; class Diplopoda; order Chordeumatida; family Chordeumatidae; genus Mycogona; species Mycogona germanica. The sequence continues at coordinate 2,391 of JAQGBY010001806.1, read as the reverse complement.
GCTGACCGCGAACGTCGATTATGTCATCTCCCTCCCTTGTGTTAGGAAAAAATCGAAGTGCACCTTTTTTCCATGCTCTTTGGCGGATGTTTACGAGCAGTTTTGAAGCTCAGACGCCAAAATATGTTGGCAAAAGTGTCAGAAGCTCACGTTGCCACGATCATGGGAAGAAATATATGGGACACAATCATGGGCATATGGCTGTTAAAATGCCCCCGCGCGCAACGGGTGACTTTAGGGCGTGCTCGGTAGCTGTGTGTGATGGACGGACGTAAGTTTCGATCATAGTGATTCCGTGGCACACACGTATACCGATTGTCGGACTCCATGGACATACCTGTTAACAGACGCTAATGATGGACATTGCAACCCTCGCAATGTCCATTATTAGCATAAAATTTCGTATCAGAAGAAGTACAGTACACAACGTAGCAGTGAGGTACGGTGAATGTGACGAGCAAACGAATACATTTGAATACATTATACGAGCGATCTTTGTTGACCTTCAAAGTAGTCTCTCAAGAAGCTATGCGCCTCTGACAGCTTTCATACAGCTGATGGAAACTTCGCGAAAATGCATCTCTTTCAGTTCTCGAGCTTGTTACATTCTTCTGAAAGTCCGGGATGTTATCAAATCGGGTCCCTTAATTGCTTCAGCGTCTTCAGTCTTGGAAATGAAAAGTCTGCAGGAGGAATGCTCCAGGAAAGCCAGGTAATTGTAGTTTGGCGTAGCGGATCCTCCGTGTATGGCGTTTCTGTTCCAATTTGTGATTACTTTGCGACATTGTGATGGATCTAATGTAATTTTGCTGAAAAAGACTACAAGCATGGCCTTAAGATCTCAGAGAAAATAAAACATTAAAATAATAAAAATTGACCTTTTTATTATACTTTGTGACAGTTTTTCCGTCAGCGTGGCATAAAGGTTATGGATCATCCTCCCTACTCCCCCCGATCACGGTCTTGCAGATTTCTTTTTCTTTCCAAGCCTGAAGAGGATCACCAATTTGATGACATTCCGGACATTCAAAAGAATGTGACAAAACTTATGGTGATTTCAAAAGATGAATTTTCGCGGAGCTTCCGTGCAATGCCGTTCAATTCCGTGCTTTTCATCGCTTCCTGAGGGGACTACTTTGGAGGTCAAGAAATGTCGTCCTTAAGAATTCGAATGATGACGTTACGTGCGCGAGGCCAATTCATAAAGAAAGTAAAGATCAACATGTGTGCCAAATGTAATGGAAAAAATTAAAGATTTGCAATTTTCTGATCAAATTTCTATCAAAACGATTTTTTTGGGCCACCCCGTAGTAAATTGTGCTTTTAAAAGCATTGGGCGAAACGTACTCCCTGTCGAATGCTTTTATTTATTCCAATGCTTGACCATGCAATTGCATAGCTTTTTTAAATGCGTATGGTAGATTTTGTCAATATGTATTACAGAGTTCTGTATTATAAATACGAGCCGCTGCTCTTTAATTAAATTTTCAACAGCAATACACATTTTAATGTTTTGGCTAATTTATTATTCCATTAACTTTTTTTTATCAAATATACTGACCATGATTATTCGTAAAAACATCATATCAAGCGATGTCACATTCCGGTAGAGCTAATTTAATTATTATTAAAAGTCAGTTAATATTAAAAGGGTTTGCTAAAAATTGTTGTAATTGTTTGAAATGCTTGAAGTTCTTTGATTGTCTATCATGACGCTTGGAAAAGATATTATAGTATTGTATTATCATGGCCAAAAATAAATTTCTTTAGTCACTTAAATATGATTTTGCACATTTGTACAATTTCACAGAGCCGGAGGAATTATTTTTCAAACGCACCTGCAGCTCTGTATATGCATCTCGTTACGTTGACTATATCAATATATGCTTTTGGTTTTCAAGGTGGAACGTGATCGCACCTCAAGACATTTCATATATATGTACATCAGGTGAGCGTGTTGGTCAGCTTTTGCTAATACGGATCGTGCAGAATAAACAGCACCAAAGTTAACAGACTCGTGAAATTACTCAGGTCACAGCTGCGGTGCGTGTATTTCCTTTTTGGTGAACGGTGTCGCCTCCTGAGATCCCAAGTCCAAAATAAGCAGGATTTCTTGGAAACCTTTGACAGCTGGTAAAGTTTGCAAATCAATAGGAGGAACCCTGTGCTACTTTAACCTCACAATCAAACTCAAAGTGGTCGATTCTTAAGACAAAACTATCGCAGAGGATTGGGAGTTGATCATCACCTCAAAGGGAATGATGGCATCGACAATAGCCAAGCCAGAGATGGTCAAGCTAAAGATCCCAATGCTTTTGGAAGAAGTGACAGTGTCACAGACATGCTGTCAAAACTGGGATGGGAGACACTGGAACTGGGTAGGAGGGAGAT
>JAQGBY010001805.1:0-26731 GCA_034698785.1 Mycogona germanica | reverse complement strand
AAAATTGTGTGCACGAAGTAGTGTGACTGAGCCATTTAACTGGAAGCCACAGCAAGGCGTGGCCCGGGTCAGCTAGTTAGTAATACAAGCTGCTCTCTGAAAGTGACGTTTTTTTTCTGAGACGGAGTACTGCATTGAATAAGAATATGATGTCCCGCTCTCTACCTGTTGCATCTCTTTGGATCAAAATAAAAAAATAGCAACGAGCCGTAAAATGTCATTGCCACGGAAAGAACCAAGAAAAAACGAATAAAAGAAACTTGTCTAGCAACAATGGGTGTGCCTTTCACTCACACAGCGAAGTGTTCAGTCACAACACCACCCGCCACTCAATATTCAGACTTTTCATGAAATTATAACTCGCAAGAACGCAGCAAAAAAAATGCGAGCTCTTACAATTTTTTCTTCTTCTTACAAGCGAGCTTACGCAAAGACGCGAGCATCAAGTGTAACGCACTTAAACTATAATACTACACATTTTTAGTTTCTATTTCCCCGCATTAATAATAAATTTATCAATCTATAGAATAGTTCCTGAAGCGTTGTAGCAAAAGGAATGCCGCTAACTTGCTATAACAAAAATACGTTAGCGCGGCTTATTCACCATAATCCCTCAGAGAGACTTCAGCAAAAAATCGAGCAATCTGCATATATTTTTGTGCACTAGCAATTTCGCTTAAAATAATGCGAAAGAAAATTTGGGATTCAAACAACATCGAGTTTGATTTTTTTAAATTCCATTGGTTCAACCTGAAAGCATAAAGTTTAGGATTAATGTCAGGTAGGTGACAAAGAGACCTGAGAATTATACAGTGGAAAAGAAACCCTTTAACTTTCTTTAACGGTTTGGACAAGGCCGCCTCACGACGCGAGCAGATCGACAAAAAGCATGCTGCAAATATAAAGGGGGGACTCCGCTTTACAGGTGCGCGCGTCAGCCAATTCGTACTTCTTTGTTTAGGCACAGATCAAAACAAATTAAATTAAAGAAAACCATAGGATTAAACGTGACCATGATCCAATTATTGAAGAAAAAACGAATGGGGAGGAACTTGTTCTAGCGTGCGATGCGCAGCGACAGCTCAGTCGCCAGGCTCGCTGCTGTAGCTGGTCTACGGCGAGCGCGAACGGAACACGAATGCCACGGTACATGCATCCGTACATGAGACGGCCAGAATGCAGCCGACCATGGCGAAAATCATATTACTCTATTTTCATTAGGCCGAATGAATAGGCCTACTTTACGTCCAACGAGCATCACGATCGCGCCATTTCGCTTTCCGCGAAATTCCTGCTCCGGTCCACGCCAACTACATAAAACTCTGCGTTCTGCATGGTTACGAGGCGGGGTAATGAGAAACGACAGTCCCCCAGACGGTGGCGGCCAATCATATGGCAATCCATCCCGCATTTTGTTTATATCGGACCCCGTCAAAGATATTTGAACCCTGCCGGTGTTGCCGGTTAATGCTCATTTTACAGTATTCTATGTGCCGTACAATGATCGAAAGTGGATAATCTGTTCACGGTTGTATAATAAAGGATATCAAATAATAAATAAGATTTATGCTAATAAGTAACTATTCAAAGTAAATGTTATATTCGTACAACTGCACATTGAAGGAAACGAGGTGAAACAAATTGGAAAAGGATATGCACAATGCGATATTTTTTTATCACAAGCCGCCACATGTACTATCCAGAGACAGCATCATCTTAAACCAAGATCTGGTTGACTGCCACGTTTACTGCAACATCTATACAGAGTACATGCGTGTATACGACTGTGTGTATACTCGTTTACATTTCATTAAATTCGACAAAAATAGCACCACAGTTTTATAACTCAGAAAACGACATATTTGATATTTTAAAAAATACCTGAAACCTCATGCAGCATAAGCATCTTAATGGGATTGCAAAAATAATTGGAATTCCTAAAAGACGTCCTCTTTCAAAAATAACTAGCATGTCTAAATGTGAGAGATAAATTTTTTAAATTGTTGTTCGCGCTCACAGGAGCTAGTAGTAAGTAGTTTAACCTGAATGTAAAATTACATTAGCACAATTTCAGAAAGTCCGCGTTGATTTTTTTAAATTATCCTTCTGATTTAGCTATAAGATTGCACGTTAGTGCTCTTTATACGACTGTGGACAATAGTGTTTGCATGTACATGTAATCATGCATCATTTTGCCTTACACTTGATTCGTACTTGGCGTTAACGCTGAATGGTGACGTCATCTTCTTGTGGAAGATTAATACCTACTATGAGATTTATACCGCATCCACATTGTAAGCTTAATTCAAAGGGTACCAAAATATTATTGATCTCGTTATCGACTTGGTATATTATCTCGTACTCGTATTTCAAAGACGAACGAAAGTTGGGGATAACTCTTCTAATAAAATAAGAGTGAACTATTATTTAAAATGAAATAACTAAACTAGAAAAACGTGGGAACTGACGATACAGCTAAGACGATGACGATTCATATCTAACAAATTACCACATCCCGTGTGGTAAATGTATTAGATGATTAAGCAAAATATTATTATTATAAAAAAACGTGTTTACCACTCGTGTTCGTCTTTTTCGTTCGGTGCTGTCCCGAATTCACCCTATCTCGAAAATATCGAATGTATTATCGTGTAACTTGGGTTTAACTGATCATAGATGAGAACCATTCGGAGAGCTTTACAGTTTCAATAAGCCGTCGTGCTTTTTGTCATCGTGAGTTTTGTATCCCTCCGTTCATGTTTACCAGCATCCCTATTGACGAGCAATGACAACTATTTGGTGACGTTCCAAAATAGTTAGACACGCACAAAAGAACCCCACCAATGGATTGAAGTTTCTGTCGAAAAAATCCAAAAGTTTCACTACGGCTTCTGTTTGTTGGAAAACCCAAACATTTTTGAAGAACCTTCGTATGTACGGACATTATTGATCGTCCACAATCCATATACTCTTATTACTTCTGTATTGCTTAAGGCGTGATAGGCCGTTACTCGAATTGCCGAATGACACCTCAGCGAACAATCTTCGGTAGAAGTCGTTAGGCGTGTGGAAAGGCGGAGAGTGGGAAGGCTAGCAACTAATAAGCCTACACCTATGGGCCGGGAAAAGGCTCGTTTGTTGTGGGATTCACATTAACGGCATTAGATAAGAACTGTCCCCCTCTCCACCCACACCGAGTCGTTTATTTGTCTTCCTGGGATCCGCGATTCAATAGATAAACATAAAAAGGAGAAATAAAATTGTATCTTGTAGATCGTGTCATGTTATCGGTCGTCCATTATATTATATTGTAGCCATTTATTTATACTCCAGGAACAGATATTGTTTGATGAAAAACAATTCTAGGTATTCGAAAACTGTTATTATTTAAAAAACTGAATTTAATCTTTAATCCTTGGATGTTTGGCAAGAACCATGGTTTGTTGCCATGTAAATTTGCCCTTCTCTACTATCGATCGAATCTAATTATCTAATCGTCCTTTTCTTATTTATATTTGAATTTTCCTACAGGTGGGTGGGATTGAAGGATTAAACAAGTCAGAGGGGATTACAATTCGAATAAAACGAGTAACACTTGGAGTAAATTAAAAATTCATTTAAATTGTGAAATGAAGATCCTAAATCGATCAAATCTAACGTTCGCAACGGTTAATTAAAATCGCAACGGTTAATTAAAAAGCTCATATTTGAAAGCTGATGCGAATCGTCAACAATGTACGTTGGTAACGTAATATTTAAAAAGTCCATTTAAAACATGTGAGTTGTCTAAGATAGCAGTTCTTATAGGGAAAGGACAACATTTAGATGCGTGAAGTTTTATTTAAATAGGAACTGGTAAATATCCATAGCACCTTTCGAATATTTCGAGTTATAATTTAGTCAATTCTCACCTGTATGCTTGTGAAAACATACCCCTCAAATCGTGTTTGACAAATCACCAAATATGCATTTTTGCATACAGCGAGGTCTGAGGCGGATCCAGAAATCATATTGTAACACATTTCTGTATAGGTGACGCTGAGAAAGCCATAAAACACATCTCCCCGCGATATGCAGTGTATATACAACGCAGAGGGGGGGAGGGAGAGATCTCGCATACACACAAGTTATAGATCTGTGTTCCCGCGGAGCTCACCATTAAACTTGAAAAATTGATTTCTGTTGTGCACGAGCCAGATTTTAGTGGCCATCGATTTTGTGGCTCGGCGTTGTATATATATATATACCAGAGGCGCACAGCACACGCAATCCAAGCACTCCGTCAGGCAAGTGAACGGCGCATTAATGCGCTCGACGAAGCAAAAACGGTTCTGTGATAGACCCGGTAAAAGATTTTTATTGGACGCAACCAACGATAATTGTTTTCGACGTTTTCTCCAGTTCTGTGTGGATGGAGGTCGTTGTAGTCGTCATCATCCGTGGTCGCTATTGGTCATTTGCATTGTGTCATATCCCGTGCAATAACTGGCATCAATTGTCAAGCGGCCAGGTGCTGGCAGCTAATTTAAGACGGAACGATGTATTCGAGGCATCGGCAATGACAAACAAAAGGAACGCAACGATCCATTTAAACTTTTGGTTCCCCACGAAAGACACTCTACTCTCTATATCCCTCACGATCTGCCTGGTCAAATTTGGGGAATAGGTAAAATACACTCGAAAATCAAACATTGGCGGTTTAGATAGTTTAACTATTAATACACCACAAGCGGTGACCTTCCATTTATTGGAATTCATGATAATAAATTGCTGGAATTTGAACCCATTTGAAATCACCATCTTAAAAAGTCCTTTGAAAGATCCTTCCAGAAAAAAATCAAACATTAAATTTTAATAATTAAGTAACAAATTGTTACCTCCATTTCGGTCAAAGATACACTAAAGGCAACGCCATTTAGTGATTATACTTGTTGTCAATAGACTATCCAGCATATCAGAAGTTTCTCCTCAAAACATAAGCACCGAGACCGGCACAAGCAATTTCGCTAAGAGCAATCGCAGATACATCTTGGAATGTTTGATCGCTAGGTTGTTGAGTTCAACGGGGGCCCCCTTCTGTACCAACGGAGAATGCCTTTTTATTTGGGTTCAATATTTGTTATGATTGTCTTTTTATTTCAAAATCACAAAATCGAAAATCCCCGTTTAGCGCGGCAGACACACCGGATGCGGATTGGGTCTAACTGTATGGAATCGTACGCTCCACTTGGGACGTCATTAGTTCTGGCGCAAGATCGTGACGCGGTCTACGAAGCAAATGATGACGTTTCCGGTGGGTTCGATTTGAAAAAATTTCCGAACTGAGATACTGAGCTGCAATTTTGAGAGACTAGTTCAGTTTACCAATGTCATTGCGCTTCTTGAGAACTTATGTGCGTCGTTTCCCCATTGACCACCATGCCCTGCTCACCTAACCAGAAACAATCGGAAAAACCCAGTTCGCGCTTACGAGACGCCAAGATTTACTATTCTTTCGAGTTGCAATTCGGTTTACGCACTCCACCAGCAGCAGCGCTCAGTTGTTTGCAATGAGACCTATATTTGGCTGGATGGCGAAAAGGGTGAGGGGTTTGGGAGTCAAGAGAGGCGGGTCCGTTCGGAAATATGACAGCCCATGCCGCCACCGCCACCACCACCACCAGCAGAACCATAACCATCAGCGTGATGCGCGCGCACCACTTTACAAATGAACGCCTTGTCAGATCCCGTGTCTGCATGCATTCATGGCAGGGTTATATGCTAATGAGAGGCGCGGAAAAGAGGATTGAGATATGTAGCCGCGGATCTCCAACCTCCATCCCCTCCCCACCCCTCCCCACCCCACCCCCATCTCCCCCTATGCTCGTAACAACGCCGAACATTATTTGGCACATCCAATGCGGAACCCAGCGCCCCCTACGGGTCGTCCGCGAGATTGGCCCGGCCATTCGTGCAGAAGATGAGAGACGGGTAAAAAATATCTGAGTTCGGGCTTTCACTCATTCTCAAGAGCGAGCTCTCCACGCGTCATGCAACTCTCCCGTCATGCAATGCGACGCCAAGCATCACCAACAGTTTAATCCGAGCTGGGGGAAAATCGGTCTTTATGTGTCATAAGCCGCATCAAAAATCGACTTTTTAATCTTTAGGTGGATACTCGAAAAAATGTGATCAATTAAAAAAATATATAATAACGAAATATTGAGGAGAGTCTCCTTTTAAAGAAATTCAGGTTGTTGTTCGTCGCTGTCCTGGCCACAACTCAGCATCTGCATGTACTTGATCAAAAATACTGTACGAAAATAGTGCTGCAAGATTGATATCTTAAAAATGTATAATGGATACCGGAAATTTTTCGATCCCCATTTTATGCAATTTTAAAGGTCGTCTCCGGCGGAGCACCGACTAATGACGCGACACATTTTGGCTCAACACCAACCACCAAAGGAATGGAGACAGGAGGCCTACTTGGAGATGGATGCCACGTAATCTAAAGCGCGCAGTCTCAAGTCATCGACGAATTGAGAGGAGAAGCAAAAGAAAAAGAAAAAAAAAACAAGAAAAACCTTTTCATCGTGTGCATACAGAGAGAGACCCAGCCGAATTTTCTCCATCCATCGTGAACATCTTTATTGTCGTGCCAGTGCATCTTCCACTTCAGCCGATGGGAAATTAAGCAACTGCCATCGCCAGTGAATACACAAGGGCCGTGGTAGCGAAGATGCGTGTGTGTGTGTGTGCGCGTATCAAATTCTAGAGTGGGACCCGTCTAGGAGCAGGACGACTCCTTCAAACAAAAGCAAAGTTGGAGACGTCTGTGACGAGGATCGAGTGAGTGTGTGTCTCCAAACGTGACGTCACGCCCTGCGTGTTGTCACAGACAGAGAGACAAACAATTAAATTGAACGTTGCTGCAGTAGACCAGGGTTGTATGGCAATAAAGTGTGGCGACGTTGAGCACTAAGGCACTCACCGATTAAATCATTCGGCAAACGACACTGGTGACGCCACCAATGGTGATGTACGCGCACAACGCTACCTATTGCGTAAGTAACCGATGAAATCCTACGTTTTCCAGGCGTGACTCATGACGTGACAATGACGTGATATCAACGGACCTCAATGTCAACGAATGAGACTCCTGCAGTCTAGCCTAACTGGCAAACTGAATATTATATCGCATCGATTTGTGCAAGATGCCACTTTTCTAACCCAAAGAGGAGACTGAAATGGAAGTGCAATTGGTTTTTGATTTTCAGTTTTCTTTTCGTCCTTTCTCGATTTAGGCGTCTCTTCGGTATTGATGACGATTGCTAGGTGTGTTCAAATAGAGATATTATTAAAACGTATCGACCACTTTTCCAATTAAGTTTAATTCATCCCAGGCGCAGTTAAGAAGAAAAATACAGCGCGATGGTGGAATGAAGATAGCCGGAGAAGAAGAGGTATAATCAATAGACGACAACATGTACACCATCGCAAAGGTCATCGGCGTATTTGAACGCACCGTCGTAAGAAATTCGTGCAAGTATTGATTTGCGTTCTATTTTAGGAGGAGAGAAAGAGAGAAAAGACGACGCGACCCTCGCAGCTAGGTGGCGCAGGAGGCCTCCCGAGAATGCGAAATACATGCGGCATGCACGAGGAATTTTACATTTTCCGGAGGTAGTCTTGCAACCTCCTGAAACCCTCGCCTAAACAGACCCACTTCTGATTCTGATTGGTGATCCCGATGAACACGCAAAATTAGAGTAACCCTAAAAAAATATATATTCTTAATATCTAAACTGAAGACGCCCTACAAAATTCCTTCTAAAACGATGTACTTATTATAACGTTGTCGTTGTCGCCGCATGCGCTGCACTTTCCCACAGAACTCGAATCTGTCCATTCCTAAAGCCCGGCATGAGAGTGATACATCTAATGACCTATTAATGCGTTTGCGTATAGATCGCATTCCAGGTGCGCAGAGATGCTCAAGATTAAAGTATGTATCCTTCTGAGATCGGGTAGAATTTTCTGAATTTTCGGGTAGAATCGCCAGAAATATGCAAAAGAATTAAAGCCAGAAAAACAATTGTGTACCGTACGCCTACGCCGCCTTTGCAGGTGGTACACATACAGTGAAGGTGTGTACCTTTGGGGGGTCTCTGGAGGATATGTTCTTCTTGGGCGCTGCAGGGGTCTCGATTGGCACTCGCACACATATGTCAGCACACCGTAAACCACACACACTCTTTCTCTCTCAGCTTACCCGTGACGCCGGGAAAAGCAGACGAAAAAAACACTATATCCAACGAGAGTGCGAGAGATTCCCCTATATATTGCGCCCGGCAGATTTCGTTTAATCCCCAATTCAACATTTGACGGAGATTGGAGAATAAGCACTGCCTCAACCGTGGTGGTAGTGGTGGTGGCGGCGGGAGTTGCAGAAGGCGCTTCGCATTACGCCTCGAGCTGGAGCCAACAGCACCGACGAACGATGCAGCAGGACCAACCTCTCAGACACACTTGGCAAACGACTGTATCATTCGACAGAATCACTTCGAAATGCAGGTTCAGTGTGTTCAAGTATGTCGTCGTCACCGGTAAAACCCGAAAAGAACGCCGAAATATATTTGTTACGATCCTGCGAAAGTCCAAAGGCGCGCAGTAATCGCTGTCGATATGACAACTTTTTGACAAGGTCCAGATGAATGTCCACATGAATTGTTTGATTGACGCTTCAGCAATTATTGCAAACAAAGAGAACGAATATCCGAGCACGTAAATGCCACCTGATGGAGATTCAATAATCTCGAGGATCCCACACACGCTGAATGAATGAAATCTCCAAATAATACACCACGATCAAAAATTGTATCAGTCACAAACAGCAATACAAAATAGGAGCGTCACCAAAGGGTGCAGGGTCTGCTCGTTAACATTGAGGTCAACCGTGAAAGGGCAATGCGCTGTTTCTGCGCGATGCCTTGACCACCGAAAAACAAAGGTTTCATCAGTTGTTCACTAGAGACGTTGCCATCAACTGCACACAACACTGGTGGCGCCAAAATGAGGATCTACTCTGTATATATGAGCATAAAAATGCAAATGGGCAATATACTTTTTTTAAGCAGCTTCTAAGCCTTTCAGTTCATCGGCCTGATAAAAGTAAATGACTCTGAATTCCCAAAAATGAAATTTCAAGTCAACATAAGAGCCGCTACTTTCTCTGGGTAATATCCATTCAACTATTACTCTATCACAAATCACCAATCACAATCAAAACTAATAAGGAAGATTATGTCAGAACGTCTGTGTGAATTTAATAGAGTACATGAATTTCGGGACAGACCGAACGAAAGAGACGAACACGAGTGGTGGACTCGTCTGTTTATAACAATATCAATTAATAATAAGAGTAAAATATTGTTAAACAGACAATCGTGGTCGTCTCTTTCGTTCGGTCTGTCCCGAAATTCATGTACTCGATTACAATCAAAACTGCAAAACACAATGAGAAGCAGGCAATTGCAACTCCAAATAAAAATGTCAAATACAAGAACCTCAAAAGTTCTAATGTGTAATCTCGGAAGTTCAAAATGACGGAAATCTGTGAACTTGTTGGCTGCACCGTTTGCTCTCACTTCGGGCGCGTGCCACGCATTAAAATTGGAAGATGATACGTTGGACGATTTCTTTTTTATCAAGCGGTAAAAAAAGAACCCTTCACACGCCGCTCCCTATACATTATAGATACGGAGCCGCAATCGCTAGAAAAATACATATATGCCGGATCACGCGCGTCGCCTGTCAGAAGATGGTACGAGAATCCAGCGAGATTTTTTTCCTAAAAACTTGCCTTTAATTATGGATTGGAAAATTGGAAACGAGTGCAACACTTATACTTATCAAAACAGAGTTTTATCGCGCGAAAACATTTTTTCGGAGTGATCTTTCTGGGGTCGAAAGGAAATGTAGTGTGCTATACTTGCGGTTACACCTTGAATTGATTTAAATCAACTTTAAGCTCAAAGTGATTTTTTTTAAAGATTCGATGATCGCATAACTCAGTTCACGGTAATACGACATTTTTCCTTTCCAGAAAAAACTAGTTTAAATAACAATTTTTGGGTAGATCTCAGGAGGATGCATTTGTTTCTCATCGCTCTTGGATCTATAGATGAAAAGTTTCGATTGCTCACAAAATTACAGCACGCCGCACACAAAAAAAAACTGGACTAGATTTATAGGCTTTCCCGAACGAGCTTTCGCCATGCGCAATTGAACAGTTGCCAGTTCTTTACATGTCTAATTCCGAATTCCATTTTGCGTAGGGAAAAGAAAATTAAGCAACTAAGCCTTGCCCAAACAACGTCAATTACGTTTTTCCCCTATCGCTCGCAAAAAAAAAAATGAGAAAAAAAAATTCAATTCCACTTTGTGTCAGCGAGACTTGCGTTCTCGGAGTGTGCGCGGGATACACAGGGCACATGTAGACCGGCTCAATGTCTACATTTTAGTTATTAATCAACGCAGGACATGCACTGCACGATAGAACTAGAAATAATTTCCTCAAAAAAAGAAATGTTCGCTTCACCGCGTACATTCATTTTGTTCAGACTTCAACTGATGATTTACTTTTTTTTTATTATGTGTGCAAATGCAACCTGGTGAGACCACCTTCGCCTGACAAATACGAAGTGCACCTGTGTATGACGATTGAAACCGATTTTTGAGATAACATTTAACTTAAACGAGCAAGAATCCGGGGAGAATAAAACCAACAATGAGATATTTATTATATCACCATATAAAAAAATGAAGCACCTTCAGATTTTTGGCGAAATTTTGTGCGCTGATTTACAAAAACCAAATGTTCGAAAATATGTGTCTGGCAACAGCAATTTGCATTTCTCATCGTAATTTAATCTGTGTGGAAGGTCGCAGAAACACCAACATGTACGCAGTAGCAATGATAGATCAAAATTTTATTTAACCTTGACTTTGTTTGACATGACTAAAAATTACAAAAAATAATATCAGCATAAATAACAAGAAAATAATTCACAAAATCATGATGTTTGATTTATAATCCTTAATCCTACATTCGAAAAACATTTTTTAAAGTCACCTGCGACTGATTTTTTTTTAATAAGCACCCTTTTGCCACACATGGTCTCAGGACGAATTGGAAAGAGGCTGCGCCGGGAGAGAAAAATAGCAATTCAAAACGTCCCAGTGTGTTGAGAGCAGTTACATAAAAGCCTAGAACCTAATACAGCGCACAAACAGTCAAGTCTAGAGTAAGCGAGAACAGCAGCGAGACTCCATTATCAAGGATTAAATTTCAAGAGCTTCCGTAGACGCACTCGTTAAAAGTAGCTTATTTGTGTTGGCTCACGTGTGCGCTATTTTATTTTCCTCCGTTTAATTTTTTATTCGCCGCCAGAATAAATTGGACCATTATTCATGCATTTATGGGTTTCATACTGATAAATTTCATTTTGTCTTACAATTTTTCAATTACTGCTTTGGCGTTATTTTTGGTTCGACGTTAGAGGTATAAAGTTAACATACAATTACAATCTGTACCCATAAGCAGCCCGGGGTGGGGCCTATATGGCTGGGGTCGATCGACCAGTTAAGGACAAAGGTGTGGTTACCTAACAGGCCTTTGACTATTCCCCTGTCGACACACTCTGGAGGAATAGGAGTTGAAGTAAGTCAAACCTACAATAAAGAGCCTCAGCCATCTTAGTATGACCCTTCTACGCCTAGTAGGAGCCTGTCTCACAATCTCCCCAATTTTGACATTACAATCTCCCCCTTCAGAATACGAGTCAGAAACCTAATATTGACAGCGTCAAACTATCCACAAAAGTCACAAATGTTAGATACAGCGGAACTAGTAACTAGCGAAAACTTAAAAGCTCCCCCTGATGCCGTACCGCAGTACTTTCAATATTGCAGGTCAGGCCGTATAAAGTCAAACACACGCACTAAAAAAATCTACCAACCACAACATCTATCACTTAAATTAATATCCGTACGTCGGTTGAAGCTGTTTTTTAGTTTTTTTAATGTGACTTTCAATTAAGTCGGTCGACCTTTTCGGATCTGTATTGAATTTTACATGTGTATGTCTGCAGAATACGGATACGAAATTAGTTTAATGTATTAATTTAATTTGTCAAGGAATGCAATAAAATATTGAAAATACTAAAATAGTTGTTTGTTTCAAGTAGTTACTATCAGACGGGGAAACTATCGTCGTGCATTAAATCACATTCGATTAATCCGATCTCTTAACAAATTCCATCGTCACTCTCGGAATACCGATAATTTTGGTGAATAGACTGGGGAAAATCCGTCTCACAGACAGTTCAATTTCTTCGTGGAAACGGATAAGATTTTCGAACCCGCGACTTCTCATTTCCAAACTATCCTCCTTTTGCAAAAAAAAACGGAATCCAGCTACAGAAAAACTCGAGGTGAACGTTCGCTCGTACGGAGACGGGCACCAAAAGATTTTCTGTCAAACTCGTTTCTTCTTCCCCCCCCCCATAGCTCTCACGAGATTCAACTAATTTTGTACCTCGCCAGATAGTTTGAATTTGTGCCTTATTGTTGCCAAAATGCATTCACTCACGAGCACTTCGATCGAACACGCTGCATCTCGAAACGTTCACAGATGCGCGGCGATGTATTTGTTCTGCTGGGTGCGTTTCAGAATTTAGGCGATGTGTTGGAGTGTGTGTCTGTGCGCTCCATCGTCACGTCACGCCGCGCTGTTCTCTCATCCAGCCGATGCTGGATATGAAAGAGATCTCTCCGGCGACGTAATCGGGTATCCTCCTGATACCCGATTCGAAACGGGAACGATATCGCCTGGATTTTTATTCCAAATAACACATGAGCATGTCCACAACCAGATCGAATTTTCCATCTAAAAAAAGACTTGTTATCGAGCAGCGTTACTTTTCTCATAAACTGGAGGCTCGACACCGAATCTGACGTCTCAAGAGGATACGAGTCTGGGCTCAGCGCCAAAGCGTGAAAGATCCGAGAAAAAGGTGCGTCGATGCTGACATGGAGCATTGAAAAACCAACGAAATTGAAATTCAACGAAACAGAATAGAATCCAGATCGTGCCTTATCGTGGTGAGGGTGAACATCGCTCAAATTGAAGGATGCTGTGCGCAATAAATTGTGTAGTGTAGGTAGCTAAAAAGACTGCTGAATCTGAACTAGGGATCGATCAATCAAATATTACCCAATCAAACAGATCCGATTCGATTCCGATCTTTCACAAAATTTCGCTACCCACATTTTCATACTGTCTGCCTCATGAGATACCTGTCTAGTCAACTCTTGAGACAACTGCTTGTCCAATCTTGTGAGACACCTAGCCCGCATCATGAGACACCCGATATTTTGACTGCGTCGATTCGATCCAAAGAAAAAAGCTCTCATAAGAAACTTAAACGAGAAAGTCTATATTAAATAATACATGTAGATAGAACCCCATAATCGGCCAGCAGTTGGATCGCCTCGTCTATCTCGCGCTGCTGCCCACAGACAATAGTTCCAATGTTTTAGAGAATGTGTTCACTTTCTCAACCCTTGGCACCTGAGGTACAAATCCGGTCAAGGCATTAATGAGCTTAGTGAAGCACTGACCAAAAGGTCCCTCAGCCGCCTCCGAATTTTGAAGGGAAGGCGAGTCCGACCGACGGTCAGCCGCCACCCACCGATACATCAATTAACGGTAAGCCCCGAAGGCTTATTCGGGTCGACATTGCCCCAGTGGTTTACCGCCAGAAAATGTTCTGAGCGTTGCATGTACACACATGTACATCCGGCTATGCGCGGCTCTGCACGATGATGAAATACGCTCAAACCAATTGGGTGTTAGGAGACGATGATTGAACGATTCCCGCTTTTGATGGTTTCGTTCCGTTCTCCAATTTATCCAAGACTACTTTTCGCCGACTTGGAACCGTTGAATATATTTTGACAAATTAGAAAAAAATGGTAGGCTCGCCATTCAAGACAGTGTCAAACAGAACGCGAATTACAATTTTCCTTACCCGTTTCACTTAGGTCGACCAACCAAACACTTCCCCTATGGGTGCTGGACCTTGTCACTAGGTGGCGCTCGATTCCTCAAATGGCAGCTGGCGATAATTGACGTCGACAGTGACAAATGTCAACTCACCGTTACGTGTGCTGAGAATACTTAATTCAAGATAGCCCAAAAGCAACTATCGATAGTATTTGTGAAATCAACAGTTATCCGATCCACGAACCACAAAACTGCACGGAACCGAATTGAGCTAACTCATTCTCTGGAACGCCATTAGACGGCATCAATCGCTGTCAAGCCTAGAGGCCATGTTACACCGAGTTTTAAAAAAATCGTTTTCTTTCTTTTGTGTAAGAATAGCGCAACGGCACATTAAACAGGCACAAATTATATTTTCTCATTTTTAACGGGACCACACTTCATTGTATTCAGAGTGGAAGTTCTAATTTGGGAACAACGAAACTGGAGAACGAAAAACAAAAAAATAGATTGAATAATTCTCGCAAGCGCGTCTACTGTATATTCTCCATGGCGCCTGTGTATGTATATAGGACATAAAGCATACGTGATCCGCCTATCCAAACAGGCCAGAACTGCTAGTTCGATCCACATCATTATTATAATGCGTGTCTATACTGTATCTCGAGTTCAGACGAAGCAGAACGGCGCGCAAATCGGTGCAGCACCAGAAGGTCTATTAACTCTGCCGTGCCAGAGCTTACTCGACTAACATTTTCTAAAAATTTGGTTTTCAGATTCTTCAGAAACTGTTAAAACAAATCAGCTGCTGAGATCCAACTGTGTCTTTCGTCGTTTACATGCGATTGCGCATTCATAAATAGCCAATTCTACTTAATTCCGAAAATATCGCAAGCTGGATAAATTATCGGAGCTGAAAACATCAGAAGCAGCCGAGGCCAGTTCACGCACACATGAGGCGAATTTAATAGGGGACAGAAAGTTTATATTGTATATTAGCCATTTCTAATTAGTAAAAAAATAAGCTTGGCGGATCGAAAATCCCAATTCTAATTGCTTGCATCCATCATTTGGTTTTTTTAATGGGAGCTGATCAGGAGACTGCTATTTTCGGGAATAATCGTCCATCAAGTGTTTCATTAAAATGTTTGTCAGATAGCGGTGGTTGGGAGCAAAGATATCATGTCTTCGTGTTTCACAAATCTTAATTTTTAAGCCTGTATTAGACCGAGGCTTGCCAACTTGAACGTCGTCGTTTTTTCCCGTTATGTCCTGGGTTTTGTGGGGTTTTGTTTTAATGTGACAAGCTCATGTAGTTAGTCCATCTCCTTCCAATATGTCGGGAAAAGACAAAACGACGTGAAATAAAGAGGCCAGTAACAAAATCAGTGAAGTTGTTGAGTTAATCTTCCAATGGGGCTATCCAAGATGGCACTCGAACTAGTTCCCCGTTGAAGTCTCCAATTTGCGCGCGTATAACACGGCTCTCTCTCATCTACATGTGGATCGCGCTTCAGTATCACAGTTCTTCGGTATACTTACAACAACGCCCACGCTCTTACGTATACACACACACGGATCCACGTTCACAGCCACGACGAGCGGACAGCGAAAATGGTTGAGTGAAAAAGGGAGAAAAAAATGATTATATATACTGTATATATATAAGTGGGCGAGATATGCCTAGCACAAGTGCAGTGCATATATCTGCGACGTGTAGGCCTATTACGTAGGCCTAACGAGACTGTCTCGGATACACACCCACAATACAAAGCGGCGTCGTAACTCAGCGACACTGTCGTCCAGGTCTGCAGCTCTATAGCCCGCTTCCACCAACCTCGTTTTCTTCTCTCCCCTCGCCCCTCCCCCCAATCGTACCGACATTCTCAACCCCCCATAACCACCCCATCCCCCCCACAAAAATATGGCCATTAAAACTGTGGAGCGGGGGTGAAGGTGCCAACAATGAACCCCAAAGACCGGAGGAGCGAAAAGAATATATACTTTGTTCGTAACGAGACATGGCTCAAGCGAACCGTGGACCGGTGGTGGGGTCGTCCTGGAATGTTAGTCAAGAGAGAGCGGGACGTCTCTATTAAAAAAAATAATTAACCAATTCGTATTGGCCAACATGACACAGTTTCATCGCAAAGAGCACATATGTGTGTGCTCTTTGAGTTCCCGGGTTAAATTCCCGGTCGATCAGGCGGACGTTAAACATCCGTACCTCGGCAGTCTAGTCCACGCCAAATTACCAGGTCGCCCCATTGAGGCTGACGAAACCGGGAAGCCTCGCCTCCTTAACATACATTTTGATTAAGAATAATCGCACCAATGAACAATATTTGTTCTTATAGATACTCGTTAGATGGCGCTCGCGCGATATACAAGTAGTTGGTCACGGCATTTGAAATGCTACGTGGACAAATGTAGCAACGAAGACGCGTCAATTTTCCGCAAGATTTTAAGCGGACCGTGAAAATGCAATTTATCTCTTTCTGATCTAGTCAACCTCCTTTTCTTTTGACGAAAAAGACGAGGCGAAAAATACGCGAAACACCGTTCGACTCTCCCCCATTTCCTTTCATCGGCTGTCGTTCGCGCTCATTTTTTCTTTAAAGTATGTGGAGATGTGGGTGCGCTCGCAAAGCTCCACGGCGAGTATCCACTGCAACGCAATCGGGTGCACGCGAAAATCATTTCTTTTCATCCGAGTCCCCGCCCGCCACCAACGCAACCCTTCACAACTCCCCTGCCATATCTCCACGCCTCCACAAGTCTTGTCACCATTTTGCGTTTTATCACAAAAATACTGACATTTCTGGAAAGGCACCTTTCTTCAATGAGAGGAACCCAAGGGACATAGCCCAGGGATAAGCTTTTATAAAATATCAGATTAAATAAAATATATATAGTCAATAGAAATTTTGAAATTTGTAAACGTTCGACATTCATAATCTATTATTGAAATATAAATAGATTGGGCTTCTCCCTATTTTAAAATATTGCCTAATAAATGGCCGAAAGATCATGTCACATTGTTTAGTGGCCAGTCGCCTAGCGGCCAGGGTGGTAACTATAATCTCTCCAAAAGTGTTTCGTTTATAAGCCATTCAACAAACAAAACAAAAAGCATCGGATATGTCAACAGATATACCAGAGCTGTGCACCCATTGACTCAAATTTCTTTTAAAAAAATAACAAGTCACAAATGAACCACCAGACCAACTATAAAAAGTGCTAGTCCAAAAAATATTTATTCACCATAACAGTAAAGCGAGAAAACGGTTCTACTTTTTGCTCGCTGCCCAGGGTGTAGCTATCTCCCAAAAGAGCCCCGGTCGTGACGAACAGAGGGGATATAAAAGGGGGATGCGTAGAGATCCTCATTTGACGCTGAACCGAGTGACATTGGTTAGACTTGTAAATTTCGCGCGCATAAAAGGCAAACGTAGTAGTGCACGAGTCGTTGCAAAATCTTGACAGGCAACGCATTGGTGGAAAAAAAATATGAATCCGGGCGGGTGAGCATTATGACTCGGAACGAGAGAAACTAGAGTGTGTGGGTAGGAGGGGAAAAATAGAGGGTTGAAATCGAAGAGGGCATAGCTCCACTCGGGTGGTCCACATGTCTGTCGTACGCTTAGGTGTTTAAGAGGGCGCGCCTCCCATGCATGTCAACACTCTGAATCGACAAAAAAAAATGTCGTTAGAAGCCCATGCATATATCGCCACGTCTTTTGCCTTTTTTTTTGTACCACTCCAGATCTAAGATGCAATCATTGGACGCCGTACGGCAAGGAAAGCATCCAATCCTCCGAAACGAGGTTTCGAGATAAACGCTGTTAACCCTTTTCCGCATGACCTAGAATTGCATTTTTTTTTCTCCGCCTAAATTTATACGCTTCGAAACACGTCAGAGTTAGGAAAATGAATTAATTTTTTGTTGCCCAAACGAACTAAGAAACGGTCGCGTCTGAAAGATTGCGGAAATTGGCAGAGGTGCTGGCGCAGATACTCACCCATTTTGACGCTAATCTGAATTCGTTAATCGTGTGGAACTCTTGGGAGTAATGAGGTTAAAAACACTTTCGTGAATCTCACCCAAAATAAGTCCTTCACCATTTTGGAAATATCCGACTGTTGCTCATTAAATTTGATTATCTGATTTGTTGTTGAGCCAACAATTTGGTGATTAATCATTCGTTCATGAAATACTCGCTAGGAGGGCGCAGGAACAGACTTCCACTTCAGCAATGAAGAGACTCTCTCACTCAAGACTAGGAATCGCGGCATAATGATAAAATTACAAGTAATCTGGGACAAAGATATCAGCTCTTCAGCTATCGTTACTCTTTGTGTGAGCAAACTCGGTACACTCCCGGCGGTCGATAACCTCTGACCCGAGTCTTTAGCCGACAGCCATGAATGGAACTGTCTCGACAATAGGGTTAGATAAGCTAGACGGTGGCAACGCACACGCGCGGACGAGAGCAACGCACCCTGGATTGTCCGCGACAGATATCGCTGGAACGGTTCGTACTCTTTACCTGCAAACATGGGGCAGCAGATAAAATAAGAAAAACTGTGCTACATCGTCATCACCGACAACCAACTGAACTATGTAAATTGGGGGTTTCGTTCTTTCACTAAGCCACGCAGTGGTTCATTAGTGGTGCTACCCAAAGCACTTTCAAGAGGGATTTTAGAGCAGGACTTTTGTAATTCAAGTGTAGATCAAATTGAAAATAATAATTCCAATGCGTGCTTGTCGTAGCCCGACTCGGCGGTCCCGGGTTCGGTTTCCGGCGAGGGCTCTCGAACTTTACTGTACTCGAATCGGTACTGGTCGTGCCCCACGCATAGTGCCTAAGCACCAAGAGAGGTATAGAACGCCTGTAGCGCGGGTGACCATAGTTGATTGGAGAAAAAAAATATTCCCAGAAAATTATTTGGAATAACCAAGTCATCTCAAACAAGACATTGGACAATCTTTGATGATGTCCTATTTGATACGCCAAATTTATTTTTTCAATGAATAAACAAAATTTGTTTATCTTACCTTGACTGTCGATGGAGAATCGTCCCAGTCCGTTGCCCTCCCGGATGCTGTACAGCACCCGCGAATCCAGTTCGGCCTTATCGTCGTCGCTCGCTGACACAGTCAGCACCAGTGTGCCGACCGGCGCGTTCTCCCGCACCGAGCCGTTGGTCACGAAACTGTCGAAACGAGGGGCATGCAGATTTTCGTTGACGTCCACCACCTCCACCAGCAGGGTGGCTGCAGCGCACAGCGGGCCTGAGCCAATGCCCCCAGCATCGCACGCCCGAACCGTCACATTGTGCCACTTACGCTCCTCGAAATCCAAACGACGCGCGATCCGAATCACCCCCGTGTGGCGATCCACCCGGAAGCACCCGCTACCACTACTTCCGGCACCCTCCACCAACGAGTACGTCACCTGCCCACCAGTACCCAGATCTGGATCGTAGGCAGACAGAGTCGTCACCACCGTGCCCAGTGGCAAATCCTCACGGGCACGTGCCGTGAACTGTGGTCGGCCGGTTCCTCCTGTCAACAAGGTGCTGGACGAGTCGGCTGCGAATGTCGGATGATTGTCATTTATATCAGTGACCACCACCAGCACGGCAGCGGTGGCTGTTAAAGGTGTCTCGGTTGAACCATCTACAGCCAGCACTCGAAGCTCATAGCGCTCCTGGCGCTCGCGGTCTAGCACACCAGCAGTGGTCAGCACACCGCTGTCCGGATCCACACGGAAGTCATCCGTCCCGCCGCTGAGCAGGGAGTAAGTGATGCGGGCATTGACTCCAGCATCGCGATCGCTAGCTGACAGCCGGACAACCACTGTGCCATTGGGTGTGTCTTCAGGATAAGCAAAACGGAAGCCAGATTTAATAAAACGTGGTGGGTTGTCATTGGCATCACCCACAGATACCGTTAGGGTGCGCCATGACATCTTCTGTGGTCGGCCTAGATCCCAGGCAGTGATGTTGAGCACATAGTGGGCAGTGCGTTCGCGGTCCAGTGGTGAGACGAGCATAAGAGAACCGTTGTACATGTCCACATGGAAACAGCCATCCCGGTTGCCACCCGACACAGCATAGACCACCTGACCATTGAAACCCAAGTCCTTGTCCACTGCGCGAATATCCAGCAGGCGATGACCGACTGAGGTACTTTCATTCACCTCCATCTCTAAGGGGAGAGTGTCCAGGAACTCAGGGTTGTTCTTGTTAGTGCCGTAACGGCCTGGCAGGAGAGCTAGCACGTCACCACTTCCCTCACCGTCGTTGTTTCTCTCGACCTGGCCCAGTAGTTCTGTCAGTCGCTGGGCCACACCTGTCTCACGGCACTGGAATGCAGCATCGTTGTTGACCAGTTCCTGTTGATGGTTATTGTTGACCAGTGTGATCTTGACTGACATGACATCAGCTGAATATTGGCCATCTGAGGCAGAAAAATTGAGCAGGCGCTCATGAGGGGTCTTTGAGCCAGTGGCCGGTGGCTTTTGGTTCTGCAGGTCGCACACCAGGGTGACCACCCCGGAAGCAGCATCCAGTGAAAAGCAAAAGTCGTCATTGCCAGACACGAGGCGGTAAGAGATGATGTTGCCAGCATCAAAGTCGATGGCCGAGAGGGTGATGACCTCGGTGCCACGGGGGGCCCCTCGTGACAAGTAGCCAACACAATCCACCTTTTCAAACTGTGGCCGGTTGTCATTGATGTCACGCAGGTGGACACGCAAGGTGGCCTCACTCTGGCGCCGGTAGGGTGTGCCCCAGTCGCTGGCGCGAATCTTGAGCAGGTAGGTGCGACGCTGAGACTCAAAGTCAAGTACCTCACGCATCTTGACCTCGCCTGAGAAGTGGTCAACCAGGAAGGGGGTCGGGTTGAGGTTGGCAATGCTGTAGCTGACATAACCATTCTCGCCATAGTCGGCATCCTCCGCCTTCACGGTGTGGATGACTGTACCGATGAAGTCATTCTCCTTGACCCAGGCCTCGGCAGCTGGAACCTCGAACACCGGATCATTATCATTGGCGTCCAGCACTCGTACATGAACCTAAGGCAGACAATTGTCAAAAAATAAGTACCTCATATGCATATTGTTAAAACTTTTAGGCGATATTGTGAAACTCATGCAGCAGAAATTAATTTTTGAGGTGGCCAATGGCAAACTTATTAAAATTTCTCAATCAGTACTCTATTTCAAATGCAAAAATATTTGTTAGTTGTTGATTCGAAACCGCACAAAAATTGATCCCAACGTAACCAAACCTCAACTACCTGACAATTAAGTTTGCAAAAACAGCATTGTTAAAAAAATTATACTAATCCTGCATTAGTTTTTAACTCTAGTAAATAGCATCAATGAAGATTCTAACAATAAGGCATGACTCGAATGATGGCTTTTACATGCAACGCCTTAAAATAACCACACATGAAAAATATGTTAAAAAATCGATAATAAAAATCGTTAAGCACAAGTCGATGACAAGCTGGCCAGGTTCGAAAAATAAAAATAATAAACTGAATGAAGATTCTGTGCTCAGCACTTAATTAGCATTATTTGAGGGGTGCATTTTCACTAATATCCCAGTAACGAATAAACGAGAGCCCATGATGTGAGTCGAACGCCGAACCATCACACATGAGTCTGCCACCTCAATCAACTAAGCTAGGATAGGATAGGTTTTAATAGTGTTATTTGGGATCTCATGGATTTCATTTGAGTAGGGTAGGTACCTTACCTTACAAAATCCACGACGTTTGGTGCCACCCGGGGCTTGGTCCTCAGCCACTACATTGACGGAGTAGCTGACCTTGGTCTCGGCATCCAACGGCTTGGCGATGTACAGTAACCCGGTCCGCGCGTCGATGGCAAAAGCACCATCCTCATTTCCCTCGGCCAGCCGGTAGACCAACTCGGCATTACGACCATCATCAGCGTCACGAGCTCGAACCGTGGTCAGTGGTGTGTCCACCGGCGCTACCTCCTCCACCTCCACACGGTACTCCGCCCGCTCAAATGTCGGCGCATTGTCATTGATATCAGCCACCTTGACCACCACCCGCTCTACTGTGGACCGCGGCGGCACCCCTCGGTCAGTCACATTCAAAGTCAAATTGTATCCCCGTGGTGCCAGCTCCCTGTCCACAACTTTCAGGGTGACCACATCATACTCGCCCGGATCACGGCTACTGGCCCTCACACGGAAGTGGCCATCTGGATCGCCGTCTATAATGTCCACGCTGCTGATCTGACCATGGATGCCTGAATCGCGGTCAGTTACCTTTATAATGGCATAGACACGACCGTGATGATCATTCTGGTCGTCCTGGTCCTCTGTGATCAGGGGCAGGTGGCGCACCGTCACTTCCGGGTTGTGTAGGTTGACCTCTGTGACGTCCACCCGTAGCTTGGCAGTGCTGGACTTGGCCAAATCTCCCACCCGGAACTTGGCACCACGATCCTGGGCCACCACAGTCAGCTCATAGCGCTGACGGTCACGGAAGCTGAGTGGTCCTGTTAGGGTGACCACGCCGGTGGTAGGGTGAACGGCAAATTGTTCGGTGGATTCCAACAGGCTGTAGTAGACTTGGCCATTGACGCCGACGTCCGGATCTTCGGCGGCCACCGTCAGGATGCTGCTGTGGAGCGGTCGGTCCTCAGGGACTGCGGCACGGTACGACTCGGTGGGATGGAATAGGGGTGACATGTCGTTGGTATCCAGGATGGCCACTCGGACATCGGTGCTCGCCACCGCCTCTTCCCCATCGGGTTTGGAAAGCAGGCGACCGCCACGGCGACGCATCACTGCGTCCACCCTCAGCCGGTACTCGTCCACCCGCTCGCGATTCAGAACGTTGTGGGCGCCCGTGCGCATCCGGACAAGCAGGAAACAGAAATCACCAACCTGCAGAGAATGGGCATGGGTGGGTTTATGTTTACTAATTTTGATGCGAGACTTATTAACAAATTGATTTACTCGAAGGTTGAAACGGAGAGAAGGTAAGAAAAGGAGATTTTGCAGGTCAACGTATGCTGTCAATAAATTTAGAAATGAAACCAGACAAATAATTTTCAAACATCCTATTAACAAAATGTTTTAGCGAACCGCATTTCAGGCATTCGTGTTGATTCAGTCAAAAATATCATTAACTTAACAGATTAATTTGAGACGTACTATGCACAAATAACAGATTCCATTTAACTGTTGAAAAACGCACGTACTGTACGAGTATTTATGATTCATCATAAATCATCTATCAAGTGTTGTGTTATCTTTTTCAGTCTCGTGTTCTTTCTGGCTTCTACTAATTAAAATGCATACCAATTAAAAGTGATGCAACCATGAAAAGTAAAAAAAATTCTTGCTTCTTTCCGAGTTCAGCATAAAAAGAAATGGAAAGCTTGCTTACTCTGCATGATCCAATTAAATTCGTTATAGCAGGCCTTCACAGTGTAGCGCGCGCAGTATACTCATTTGAAATTCAAATTGCGCTATTATCAATCATCGTGCGATTACCTTGTAATCTTCAGCCTTAAAGAAGCGCTCCGAATCGCCAACGACTATCCGATACCGTATCTCCATGCTCGGATCCGTCAGATGAATGCCCATCTTTTCGTCGGACACCACGAACGTCTTGCCTACGGCGTTCTCGTAGATGCTGGCGTTGTACGACTTCCGGGTGAAGCGGAAGTCCACATCCGTTCCCCCGCCCGTCTCCAGCCCACCGTCAGTCAGCGCCAGCGCACCCGACGGCAGCGCCTCCTGCGGTGGCTCGTCGAATTCTTCCAGGCTGTTGACGGGCGGTGCCGGAAGTACACCCTCGGCACCGGAAGTGATGGCGCCCATGGCCATCAGCAACCAGGCGGCCCAGGCCAGCCACCACAAGAGGGTGGTGGCGCTGCGGGCGAGCGGCTCGCCCATGCTCACGTTGCTGTGGCTGCCGCCGCCGCCGTAGCGCGGCGCTGTCGTCGTCTGCGTCGCTTCGGCGACCTCCCGCGCATAGGGGAGGGCGGAGCGGAAGTCGTGACGTCACTTCCGCTCAGACTGGCACGACGGCAGTGGCGGAGGCATTTCAAAACGTGGGCGCTAATATAGAACGGAAACAAAAAGAAAAACGTCAGTACAAACGGGAAATTGTATAAAAATACAAATTTGTACATGAATGGAGGCGGAACATTATTATATCCTCACACTTTTGATATTGCCTATTCAAAAGTAAATAGAAAATAATCTACCCAACTTGCCGTGATCATAATACTAGAATATCTGTTTCTCATTTTGGTAAGATATTGTAAAGAATTTTTTTAAAGAGTTGACATTTTTCGAAAGAATTTCAGAAATAAGAAACACTAGTCAAACTCATTAAGAAGATATCATTCACGCAGAAAACCATCATCTTTCATCATTGGCTGTACACGAAAAAAATAAAATAAATCCATCTCTTGAATATGCGAACCAAACTCAGAAAACCGCTAATGACGACGTTGGCGACGTTTTCATAAAGCAAAGGGGGCATTTTCGATTGACAACCTGCCCCCAATACGACCATAACCGATTTCTTGAATTTGAATTTTCTTTCAATATTCTCAGAACCACGTCTGTAATACTCCCAAATATGTCGAATACGAGTATTTCCTTGCATATATGCAAGGTATGCATGCAAGCAAATATGCGAATGATCATCATATCTCGAAAATTATACACAGTGCATGGCAGAAAATACTTATATCGCATTTGACTATCGGAAAATATTACAAATTTTCAAAGAGAAACGCAACTGAAGATATGGAACACGGGGGGCCATGACCAGCATAGCAGGATTATTATTGCGGGCGCAGCCTTGCTGCATCCGGAGAGAGAGCAAATACGCACAACTTAGTTGTAATGTGTGATTGCCTGGGTTCGGGGGCAGCAGCGCATCATAGGCAAAGCGTACTGTCGCAACCAATGCAAACGTGACGACACATTTTGCTTTGGTCACATTTTTATCAGAAAAGTCAGTGGAGCTAACAGTAATTTAAAATGCAATGAAATACAGAGTATACGGTGAATAGCTGTGAAATTAATTGAGTGAAATGTTCCGATTATAATTAGTGTGTAAGCTCGCCAAACGTATTTTTATAGATATAAATAGAGGTATTATGATAGTGTAGTAAGTGATTGTCAATAGTCAAAAAAATAATGTTTCGAATAACCCTATATTATTGATCGCTGTGATCTAAATAACTAAGTGTACTAAAGGGTGCGTGAATCTGAAACCATTAGTAGCGTGGGATATACAAATGGAAATGAATTCAATTTTTCAATTTTCATTGAGAGGAAATAAGCGATTACGAAGAATCCGAATAAAAACTCATCTTGCTTGGTACATACAATTCCTTAGAGCATTCATTTATGGTTCAGGAATATTATTTCAACCGCAACTAATAAAACCTGCGGAAAAGTATATATTTCAAAATTCGTTCTGAAAAGTAAAATAATATGGATATGAGGAATATTTGTACGATACAGAAGAGCACGAAAAAATTTCAATAATGAAATTTCGTGTTCATGTTTCCCACGCCGAGCGTCTCCTAGACGACCATCACACTAAAAACAAACAAAACCGGCCAACGAACTACTAGGATTTGAACCCACGACAGTCTCAGGAACGACAAAAACCACGACTAACAGCTCATCCACTGAGAATACCACTTCACAATTCGATTATGGAAAACGAGGCACGACCTCATTCTCCATGCCGATTCAACCTTTACGACAACCTAACGACTGCTTCGTTTTCCCACAGAGCAGCCCCATATCGGCAACGTACAGGACCGAGAGAAAAAACTGCTGACAAAAAAGTGGACAGTCATCGGCTTCTGTGTGTACTCTGTTTAAATTTCAAATTCATATATTCCAAAGTAACTCGACACACTGCACACGAATGTCGATATCCCAAGGCAATGCAATTCTGGTTTGGACAATGTAGGCCCGCAGCTATACACACATTCGCTTGTATCAGATACAGACTCCTAAGATCATATTACCCAAAATGATCGCATTCGTCAATAGATATTTCTTAAAATCAACTCAACACACTCATTCCAATATCGACTCGTCCCGATGATCATGGTATTGATTAAAGCTGGTACTCATTAAAAAAACAATTAGAATGACCAAAATATTGATACAAATAATAGGATTAGTTCGTGTGACCATTGTTCAATATTAGCAACAAATGATTAATCGATACCGAATCGAAAAGTGAAACACCGATGCCACTAATCCGCTCATCAAGTCACGAAAAGTCAATCAACACCGATCAACAAAATGTACACATGATCTCAGGTAGATACGTTATTCACAGACTCACAAAAAACATGAAAACGTATTTACGTCCAAACCGGGTAAATTTACAAAATTTTCCATTTGTATTGAGTTTTCCCCCTTCCCTCTTCTGTCGTATCCAAACATACTCGCGTATGCATGAGCAGTGCTAGAAACAGGACAGAAAACAAATCGTATCCAATATAAAAGGTTTATCCGTAGGCTAATATTCAAATATCAAATGTCAAATATCAAGGTTATCTGACAGCGCTGCTGGTAAGACGTGTTTTGGCGGAGCTCCGTTACGTGAGATTTTGCTATATCAAAACAATGAAC
>JAQGBY010001804.1:0-26736 GCA_034698785.1 Mycogona germanica | reverse complement strand
TAAGATAATCCAATATATCTTATGAGAGAAGGTCTCATTTTTGAGACTTTTTTCGCTCTCATTTTTGAGAGATTTCAGTTTTGAGACTTGGAATTGTCTTAAATTATAGGGAAACGAGATATATTAATACGACATTGTCTTACGTCTTAAAAATGAGAGAATTTTAATTTGAGACATTTTATTTCACTAAATTTTTCCACAGCTCAAAAGACAATAAATATCTTAAAAATGAGACATTTTTTAAAGTGTGTAGTTGACGCTAACAATATCGTGGGAATGATTTTAAGGATTTAACATAGCGTCGCTCGGGATATTATCTCGGGATGTATGTCTGGTGCAGTTTGTCGATAGCTAATTTAAACGTAGATACTTCTTTATATACATTGCAGATTTCTAGCGTGAAACTGTTAAGAGGGAGGGGCGGGGTTTGCCAAATATTTTGCCCACAATGAAATTAGATCCATTGATTATCTCCCAATGTCTGACGCGTACGAATAGGTAGGTACAAGCACCGAAAGGCGGTCTCTGTTCAAACTGGGTGCGTTTGCTAATCGTGTCCGGCGATCCCGATTTTAATAACTTGGAAATTCAGGTAATTCCCTTTTGGGCTAAGGCTGGGTTGCGCTGGACGTCATTTAAACGTGATCAAAAATGGCAGAAAGCCGTAATATTTTTCTATAAACCGACGAGTAGCTGCCTCTACACCTTCCAGTTCGACGATTTTCTGTGCAGCATTTATAATAAATGGAAACAAACGACTATATATCAATTTCATCCGACAAATACTGACGTTTTCAACGGAGTTTGGCTCAGTTATTTACAATTTATTGGCTGTTCCTGATATTGGCGGCACCTGCTCCTGGTGGCGATTGGCGCTAATGAAACCGCGTAAAAATCAAACCAACTTCTAACTCAACTCTTGTGAAGCTAAATGCACTGTTTCTCATGTAAATATTCGAGTAGTGTAGTAGGCCCGGTGTCAGGTGTTGAGATGATCGCGGTCTGTTGGGTCACTTGATGGCGGATTGGGCTCCGATGGTTACCAAGCGGTATCATGACGGCACGGTCCACTTGTAAAAGGAATAGTTCCGAATTGGTACGGGTAACGTAGTCGTATTGGTGGTACCTTATGACTATTGGATACAGAATAAGTTTACTTAAGTGGTGCCGTTGCATGCCGACCCGATAAGCCGGACGCCCTCCCCCAAAACCTCGATCCGGATCGCGGTGGCCTGTGCCGACGGGTGGTTGGGGGGGGGGGGAAGTGTATAAGCTTGCGTCTTGTTTGGCTTCCTGCTTTCATCGTAGGTGTACACGTATGTGTGTGTGTGCCAGTGTGCTAATAGTTGCTCGGTTTTATTTTTCTCTTTTCTCTGGTGTCGCCCGTTCCCGTGACGCCCCCTTTTCACCAAACACACAACAGTGCTGCCCGGCCGCAGTCATGGCAACGCAAGCGTTTATGCAGCAGCAGCAACAGCCGGCCGAGATGCAGGCGCTGGCGCCGGTGCAGAGCCAGCAGGGCAACAACGGCAGTGTGACCAACGGCAACCCCGTCACGGTCACCGTGGCCGTCGTCAGCCAGGCGACCAGTCAGGCACAGCAGCAGTCGGGAAGCCAGCAGCAACCGCAGGTAAACTGATGTACAGTACGTTTGTGGTGTGTCAGGTTGGGGTGGGGGAGGGTCGATCTGTCATGGGCGGAGGTGACGTGGCGACTATTAAAAACAAGTCCATTGATGACGTTACCGGCGCGCGGGTTGCGAAAAAGAAAAAAGCCATTCTCTCTGATTGACCGCTGTCGGGTTGCCACAATGGTAGACACACTTTTATTGTCCTTCTGAATTCTCAACTCTGAACCCGCTCCACAAAAAGTTTAGCTGATAACTTTGCTTGTTCGGGTTTGTTTTAATGCAATTGACGAGCGTTTTTCATTTTAATTTTTTTAAATTTAAATTTCTTCCCTTCAATATACATGAACACTGTTAGTTGTGTGCTACGAATTTTTTTAAAATGTCAATGATTTTTATCAATGGCATTAGTCATTGATTTCGAAATGTGAAAGTGAACAGGGGAGAAGCCAAGAGTGCGGTAGTTTTACTTAGTTATTATTGAGAACTTACTGTATCTGGCCACTATGTGAGTTCTGGAACTCTGCATGTGAAGTTCCACAAATTTGTTAATGTCATCTTGTTAGTAATTATTAAAACTTACCAGTATGTTAGCGGTGAGCACCTCAAGAGAAAAATGGCGACATGGTGCGAATCTCTCGAATATTTTCTTTAAATTGCGTGATAAAAACCATGAGCAGCTGCTTCTAGGCCTTCCAGTTATCTGGTTCCCACCATGCCAAAATCTTATTGCATCACCATTTGTCGTGACGTCACAACTTTCTTTTAGTGATTAGCCAACCGATATTGAGCATTAATGTAAACCTTGTTTGAATAGAGGCTTAAAAATGGTCGTCCTTTTTTTTTTAAAATAATAATAAAGCCCGGTCTTCATTTTCCCAGTCATAAAAGCAACTCCTGTGGTTGCAATCCAATATCGCTCGGAAGTGCATGCACTGGATAAGAATCTCCAACTCAAGAAACCATAGATCCTGGCGAACTTGCTCCCAAGTAATTTCATTCGCGAAGCGCCCCCTATATTTAGGTGGTCGCGTTGATCTTGCGTCATATCTAATAAAGTTCAACGCGACACTCCACTCACCCAATACATGACCACATGAATTTATTATTACGACCCAAATAGAGGCTGCGCTGCGTTTTTCGCTTTTGGAATTAGTTCGGAGCAAGATTGCCAGGATATGAATGTTTTCTAGAAGTAGAGACGCTTATACGCTATGTGCATGCGCTTTGCATGTATTAATACTTCCGTCGTACGTTGTACCCCACCTCTATCTTGTCTTCGGGACGTTTTGTTAGGCCAGTGGGGGTTATGTGTGAGTGTGGATCGAAAGATTAACCAACTCATGCGTGCTTTTGACGGATTATCCCGCTACAATGAAAAAAATTGAGATTTCTGTGCCTGCATCGTCTTGGGAAATCGCTCGAGACAGGATGCTTAGAGAAAATAATTTTTCGATGCATTAACACTGCAATTCTCTAATAACCTCAGAAATGTATTTCTTACATTTTTCGAATTGATTCCCTCTGTCCCCTTAATGTGCACTACCAGCAGAGGTGACTTAAAATCATTTTTTATTTTAAAAATACATGTCTTATTTTACTATAGCGAATATTACACAGCGGATGTAACGTTACAGAAGATTTTGTACCTTTACAGTAAGTCTTAAGCACTATTCGAGGATGGCACACTTTCTTAAAACACTTTTTCGATGTAAGATGGCTCCACTTTTTAAGATTCTGGAGCCACTTATAAATAAAATTATGCACGGCATGGTTTCGCGAGAACTATTAACGCAACTAGTTGCAAGACTAGTGAAGAGTAGCTATAGCTGCTTCTAGGGTTTTCAGTTCGTTGGTTCAAAGAACAATTTCTCCTTTCTTCGAGTGACAGAAAAACGCCCCTACTAAGGAATCTCGCCGAGGATAGGAGACGATATACCGTGTCACGATTTGCGCGTGTCGGCGTCGGCTAATTAATTCGTTAATCCTATTTGCGCTAACATGGCCGGAGATTATCTAAATATAAACGGTGAACGCCTAAGTGGTGAATCGAGCGCTAGATGCACACGTATATGCCGTAATTGCGATTTGAATGGGCTTTGTGTTGTAGATGTTTTGATCACCTTTTTTCATTAAGTAGTCGTGAGGGCATATGGGGGTGGGAACATTGAGGTTTTAGCGAAGAGAATGCATCCCCATTTCGTACGTTAATTACTTATTACAATTTCACATAGTACAGGGTGCTTCAGAAGAAAAAGAATCCTAGGCTTTAAAATGCAAATTATCCTCTATAAAAATCGAAATGTTTTCATATTTAAGGGTGCCAAAACTTTGGTCTAATTTTTTATTGGCAGCTTAAAGAAAAAACCGGAACTTAGAATATTTAAAAATGTTAATCATAGATAGATTGAGAAAGATTTGTTAGGACGTCTGAATGATATTGAATCGAGAAAGGGTGAATTCGGGACAGCATTGAATGAAAGACGAACCTATTTAAATATTCTAAAAATTCTAATTGTGTAAATTCTAGAGTGGCGAGCTCGTTTGGATAATAATTTTGTACTATTAAATAATTAATTACACAAATTATTATCCAAACGAGCTCGCCACTCGGTTCGTCTTTCATTCGGTGCTGTCCTGAATTCACCCTTTCTCGATCCCGTCCTTATCCCGAGTTATTGGGGATAACTTATTATATGAATTTTCCAATTGGTTTAAGCCAAATATTTTATCAGAAAATCTGAATTGCCCGTAACCCGTAATAAGGTTTTTTTTGGAGTTATATAATTTGGCTATATGATTCGACAACTCTTGTTCGTCTTTTTTTTTTAACCACCATTTTATTTTACTGTAGGAAAAAATATATTTGCGAATGTTTAAAATTCCAGTCCTTGCAAATAAACGACGGACAAAAACTAAGAATGCATACTGCTGCAGACTCACATTGTATTTCCATAATCGTCACTTGTCTGCTCATATTTTATTGAACTCGGATTGAACCTAATTCATTGAGTCGAAAATCGAAAAATATGATTAGAAAGTTCAGGTAGGACGTGCATTCTGGACGATATCGTGTTTTATTGTGAATGTCACAAGTGAAAAGAGAAAAACAGTCTGTTTCTAAAAGTTTCAAGATAGACGTTAAAAATACACGAGAAAATTATTTTCAAATGTCTGACTTGTGACGCCATTTCTTGATTAAACTCGATATAATCGAGAATGCACACCCTCACATTATTTTGCATTTGACAAAATATGCAGCCGTCGCTCAACAGGTGTACAGGTATAGGTGTAAAGCGACAGCCACCTAACTCAGCGATGCCTTGACGGATAAGAATGCCCACCATGTTGTTGTGGTGTTAGCTTGTCGCAATTTTTCGAAGTAACTAGATAGTATGACCCGCTTCACATTTGTCATTTTGAGCGGGTGGAAAGTGCGATGGGGGGGGGGTTTCTCTCCCCCCATCCCCCCCGCTCAGTCCTCCCATACACTTTCTCAAAAGGTCTCTTTATTCATACTTCATCTAACAGTTTTTATCGATTGCAGCTGAATATGGCCACGAATGACCGATACCGGAATTTATACACAGTTCCCGTCAACGAATAGGAAGGTGTAGATGGTGGCTAGCCATTGTAAAGGCACAGGTTGAACGTTTTAACTAGGTCGACGGACCACAGCAACAAACTGGAAAACCTGGAAGCGGTTACCCGCACACTGCCTAAAACAAAATCTGATATTTAAAACATTTTTTTGTTCAAAAGAAACCACCAGAAAAATCGATTTAAAGCGAAATAAAGGCAACGTTTTTGTGGTTACAAAAACAATGTTCTTAACCACAAAGGCGATCTAAAAAGAAATCTTAATTTTTTGTTTCATATTTTCAAATTTTAATTTGTGTTTTGGTCTCTCAAAAGATAAGAAAATCATTTGAATTTGAATTTTGTTTTATTAGCTGTGCAGCAAGTGGTGACTAGAAAAGCATGGCTTCCTCAGTCGTCATTTTTGGCGACGTTTGCGATTTTTGACCCTGAGGTGCCCGCATCAAAGAGGTACCGTACTTCCTCAGTCCCGCCTTTAGGTGCATCACTAAAAGTTCACAACACATCTAGTGAGTAAATGATGAAACTTACGATGGGGCCTCAAGGACGTGCGCGAAAATTCGTCGCCTAACATGTACAGTATATTAACTCACTGATGGTATTGCCAACAAAACGAACTTCTGATGAAACTGCAAAGCGCAGTGATCGGCTATAATTCACTTCATCAGCATACCACTCACGTATGAAATTTCCTCCAAGACAACACCATGGCTTTTACTTTTTTTTTTTGGCTCTGAGGCGCCTTTGCAAAATACAATCTTACGTCTCGTACATCCGTTGCATTCCTATGCCAGATTGCTTCGGTAGCAAGAGCAGAATTTCAGAATCCGGTCGTCTCCTTTGCCTATGTTATCAATCCAGCGTTGTCCAGCATACTTTTCTCCCCATCCGGAACTTCGCTTTACGTCTTGCATCTCTTTGGTTGTCCCCACCACCAGACGGGATTGGTACGGCAAGCCATGGTCATTTGTCACCCGGGGTGGTCTCTCCCCGTGTTGCGTGTTTACCGAATGCTAAGTGCGCGTTCGAGGTGAAAATTGATGGCGTCCTACGTCGCAACCTGTAGATCCTCCCCTCTTACCCCCAACGATAACGTGGCCAGTCGCAGGCCCATATATCCTCCTGAGCCCTCCTTTTAAGCTGATCAATTATCTTATGTTTTTGAAGAATGCTTTCACGGTTACTTGCACCCGACAGACAAGAATCTGATCACAAAAATGGTGTCCTACATTGCCGTGAAAATTTCAAACGGTGGTTAATTGAAACTTGAGATTATTCCCCTGTGTCGGTTGGCCTCGCTAGTAGCTTGTGATAGAATGATTAAATTGAATCGCAGCTGCCATTAGTGTAGGCACTAGGCAGTGATCTCGTCTACAGTGGACTTCACCGATTCACTTATAAATGAAAACGGGGTCTCAGGCCGTTAAACGGTTTTCGAGGCGTGACTCATGTTTCTGGGTACCAAAGGTGTGCGCCAAGTTGTGTCAATATGTGGAGGACACTCGGGAGAGTGGGTCCAGGGGTCCACCTGGCCTAACACGTCCGCATAACATATTGCGGGGAGGGTGCTCACATATCTCTTGTCCTATATTCATGGGTGACCGAAAGTTATAAGTTTCAAAATCGTGGTCGCACTCTTAAGTTTTGCTGTGGCGCCTTCTAACGAGTCAGTGGATATCACATGTGAAAGGGCCAAAAATGTTAGTTCTGATTAAGTGGGACCAACATGTAAATAGTTTTTAAAAAATACGCCCTTAGCAGGAAAAAACAACGTTTCCAGATCTTCTGAAATAATTTTTCAAATTGTATAAAATATACAGGGCGAACCTGAAAATATGGACTCATTTTATCTGCCAATCTGCCAAAAATAGTCAGGATATTATGAAACTTGAGCATAATTAAGACAAGTGTATCCCCTTTCGAATTCCGAAACTTGAATTGAAATTTGATACTTGGAATTTGAAAGTGGATACTGCTATCTTAATTATCCCTAAATTTCATAATAATCGGAATATTTTGGCCGACTTATTAAAAATAATAAAAGGTGTCCATAGTTTCAGGTTCACCCTGTGCATGAGCGTGGCGACTTTGATTCACTCTGTTTTGTATTTCCAAAGACGGGGCTCACGTTGTTTTTTTAAACTGGAAGATCTACCACAATCACTCATTACAGCAAAATTTTAATATGTACCCGCAAAGCAGCCCCCAAAAAAGGGGATGGGGTTTAACAAGCTCTGGATTTTATTCCACTGTCCACACACACTCTGGGGAAGTAGGAGTTAAAGTAAGTCAGATTTACATTGTGGTTCAATAACCATTCTAGTGTGGTCTCTTCTATTGCTCCTGATTCAGGAGATGGACACGCAGTTCCTCCAACATTGACATTACAATCTCCCTTCAGGATGCGACCCACCACCCCAACACCGATCTCTTTTCTCCGATCTTCCAACGACTCCCATGTTCGAGGAAGTGTCTGAAACGCAACAGATGCCAACAAGATTGCGCGTCTGGAACGAACGAAAGTGTTGCGCGCGACTTCGAGCCTGTGGCGCCTGTTGTGAAAGAAGAAAGTTTCAAACAACGAGGTTTTTTTGGGGGTACCTTATAGAGGATGGAACGCTCGTCTGTGTATTGAAGGGTTGTGGGGTCGAACCCGAATTGGTTCGCCTATCAGATTTAAACGGGTGAAGCTACTGGAGAACTTTACTCATGATAATCCCAATCTAAAAAAATAAACTTATTTAACAAAATTGAAATAATTTATGTATTTTGACAACTCATTGGAAATGGAACTTCGATTCGATTGGAATCGATTGATCAACTGCCCCAGTACGGCCCCCGCCAGTTAGTTCCCCTGTTGTAGGCGAACGTCTTGTTCGAAAATAGATGCTTTTTGTTCATGTCAGGCATGCTTCATTGTCATTTTTCTGCGACGGCCCCGGGCCGTCCGGTGACATAATTTATTTAGCCACCCTTTTTGTGCTGCTTGTGTGAATTATCCAAAATATCGACAGATTTTGTTAGTAACAGAATTTACTACGCTCTATCAAATAATGAAAGTTGCAGCGATCCTAGCGGACGAAATGGCGGATTTCTAAGAGAAGCTTTCGTTAAATCAAAAGTTTCTATCAAATTTTTTAAATTGATAATATCTCTTAAAATATTGATATCTAACAATTAACAAAAAATATTTAGTGGACTGTTTCCGGGGAGCACGACAGATATGCTCGGTGTTGGGATTCCAGTAATCAGATCATTGGTATTAAATGATCGATATTGGTACGGATCGATTGCAAGAATGTAGGGTATCTGTTCGATATGATAGTTCTGTATAGGTCGATCGCTAGCACGGTCCACTGGAATGGCGGAAGAATATTTCGAAACCTCCCGTCTATGTGGTGGGGCCGCAAAATTCCCCGCTGTGGCGTGACTGCGCCACCGTCGAGCCACCTCCAATAACCAACGCTGCCGCCGCCGATTCCGATCGATATGTAGACACGATGATGAAGGACTTAATGTTGATATTTTTATTCTCCCGTTGAATGACAACAAATTACTCTAATTGGATCTACCCCTCCCACCAGATGCACGCATCTACCCCCCTCGACCGTCGCCATCTTTTATTCGCCGAGTCACAAGTGTGCCGTGCGGTACGGCGCATTGTCAGCGCTACAATATAGGCCGTTCCCTATTTACTAACGGGTATATGTCCTCTTCAATTTCGCGATGCTTATACAGTTTCATAAAATGTCCTTAAATTATACCACTATGGCCTGCCCTGTTACGAGGACCGTCTAATATCAATACCCTTTTCTCCTTAATCACTTTTCACCATTCTTTAATCATCTGCAAATGCCACCTTGACCTTGGAAGAGTTAACCAGTTTCCTGTATTTATAATTTTTTTAGAATCAGTTTTGCAATAATATGTTAAATATTTTTGTTAGACTACGATCTGAGATTTCAATCGAACAACAGACATGTATGTTGTTCGACTAAATGCAGCGATAAGCACCTGCCTAATTCGAACTATGTATCGTACGTTACGGCATAGTGTGCAGTAGCAAGTGTCTTTTTTGTGATCGAAGTTTGTTAGGGGGGAGGGAGAGGGGAGTTGGGTGGCATGGAAAGGAAAGGGGAAAATGAGGTGTAGTGGGCGGAGTACTGCGCGTTCAAGGAAGGTGTTTCGTTTCTCAATAATTTATATAAATTAATAGGTTCCGTTACCGATGGCTGGCGCCTAGCCAACAGAATTGCTCTCAATTTTTTATTAATGACTCGCTACCCACTTTGTCGATTTCAACATACCGATGATTTCCGACCTCCTTCCACCATCCCTTTATTTGGCAATAAACTATGTGCACCGCATCGCCAGGTGGCGCACATTTCGTTATTTAGCAGATTGCAATTGTCGCCGCTGGTGGCGCTCAAAAGTTGCCCTAAAAAGCCTATCGGTACATCGATGTTATTGCCAATTCTCAGGAACGCCACCAGAGGGCACCGATGTTATGTGCAGCGGCTGCGGTGTACATATTTATACGCATTTACCATTTAGGCTTCATTTATGCCGACAACGCCTCCACCGGTGAAGCGTTTACTAAAGTCGTGAACTTAGGCAGCTGATGAAAGAGTTAGGCAACTGCCGAATCTGGTCTCGATGGCGTTGATGGTGTTAAGGCGGCCAGAAATAAAACCTAAATTTTCGGATTCACTTCCACATAAAACATTTATGCAGCGAGTAGACGCCCCAAGTGCGAATTCCTTTCAATATTGATTGTTCAGATTAATAGAACTTAACTCCATTTGGTAGAAACTCAATCGTTGGCCACTGATCAATAGTAGCCTGGTCAGTG
This sequence comes from Mycogona germanica, assembly GCA_034698785.1. NCBI lineage: Eukaryota > Metazoa > Arthropoda > Diplopoda > Chordeumatida > Chordeumatidae > Mycogona > Mycogona germanica. Next base: position 16,657 of record JAQGBY010001804.1, on the reverse strand, counting down.
AACTTAACTGTCGTCTGCATTATTTAATAAAGGTTGAATGAAATCTTTACAATTTTTAAAATGACCCTTCTGAATGTGCCGTAACTGCAACACTAATTTGCTTAACCATCGCACGATAATACCAGTAAGGGGCTCAATTGTGGTGACCTTTTGCCGTTTTATATTGTGAAATTTGGTGGTGAGGTCTGAGATCTCCATTAACAAAAACATTGCACAAATGGACTCGGACGACTGTTTATGGATTTAATGGTATGCTTATCCTTTAGGTGGCTCTGAGAGCCTGAAGTTTCGCTATACGCGACGGCGTTTACTTAAATTGTGTAATGGGACTGTTGGTACGTCGTCCGTCGCCGCGGGCAGCATCGCATTAAGTTTAACATTTTAGAACGCTATAATTTGTTGGGCTGTGAATGCTTGATTCAGCCCATGGGGGCGGCAGCCGAATTGTCCGTGCTGAATTTCCGCGACTATGGACCCCGTCTTGTCTATCCTCCTGAGACGTTTCGTTTCGCGTGTGTATCGTGGTTTCGATTCCGGCAGACACCTTTGACATTTCTCGAGCAAGATAAATTCCTTCGCACGCCATCTTTTGGAATGGAATTAAATCGTAACTCGCGCCGCCTGCACGATATCATGACACGTTAAAGACCTGGGCTAGGCAAAATTACCAGGTCCCCCTATTTTATAGGATAATACCAAACTTCATTTTTTAATGGAAACTAGAAACTACGAAGACCACTTGAAGGTTTCCCTTGAACCATGTTTCAGGGGGCCTGTGGCAATGGTGAAATTTGCTTGTGATTGAGGATGGGGCAATCACACAATACTCCGGTGCTATGCGGGGAAGTTACGCTTGCTGTGTGGGTGTGTGTTTGCCCTGCGATCATCTTCGGCTTTGAACGAGTACTCTGTACTTAAAAAATGTTTATTAAGGAGGTTCGCCGGTGGTTGCTCATCTTATAACTCCCCCTTAGGTAGGCAACATGGCAATTTTGCCTACCCTAGGCTGCCTAGGAAAGGGATCTTTAACGTCCCGATATCGTACATGCACGGGTCATGCAATAATAGGGTAGACATACCCGTCTGTTGGATTCTTTTTGGACGATTTGAGCGATTTGTTAAGGTTCACCTCAGAGGGGGGGTCACCTGGGTAATTTTTCCTAAAGTAGTATTCCTACCTCATTGTTAGTAGGAATTTTTTCCCGTGCAACTTACGTCGTCCGTCCCGAGACCTCTGTCGTATTAGTTCGTTGTGCTAACCGCAACATCATCTCTCCTTTCGCCGTTCTAGCGGAAAATTAAAGATTCGGTGGACAGCGCGCCACTAGCGGCAACTTTTAACAAAGTGATTGAACGCGGTTCGTCTGTTGGAGCAACCCGGTGTCTCACGAGGCCGCCGCGCGCCAAAACTGCCAAAGCCACCACCCTCATTTTTCTAAATTCTGCGCGGGGCCCACCCCCTCTGTATATTGGCGCGAGGCGGCCGGAAAGATATTCGATTAATAGCAATAATCAAGCTGTTAGCCCGAGACAACAATGGCTCTAATGGAGCGTTAAATTGTACGTGTGTGTCCAACATGTTTGTAACCCGCGCACAAAACCGCGCCGGCGTTTGCACGGCGCGTTCGGCACGCTTTTCTGTGTTTGTGGGTGGCCCCTCCTCCGGTCGATTAGTGGCGATGGGGGGGGAAGGAGGAGGAGGAGGAGGAGAAGGCGGGACTGTTGATTCCCCGATAAATTGGTCTGCTGTAGGCGTGTCGGAGGGGTGGCTTTAGGGGGGGGGGAGGCGGTAGGTGTAACGTGACGACTGCTTCGACTACCTGTCGGCGTTTCGGTGCGTGCGCGTCGGTATGTCGACGGCTATGGTCCGACATTCCGGCGTATTTGTACGGGCGTGCGTGGTGTCAATAGGTATGTATGGTCGCTTTTACGTGGTTGACGTGTGTGTGTGTGCGTTTCTAAACTCGGTTCTCGGGTATTGATTGGTTGGTCGTGCGGTTATTGGCGGGTTGGTTTCTATAGCGAGAGTGCCGCCCCCTCGCGGGGGATTACATGCACGTGAGGTTCGTCGACGTCTGATTAATCAGAATCTTTCGATGCCAGGAAGTGTCCCACTAATTTATGCTGACTGAAGGAGGTGCGAGCTCTTAGCTATCCGATTTGTATATCATAAATGATTATGAGAAATAATTGTTAGGACGGCTGGGTGACAATAATCAGAGATGGTTAATTCAGGACAACACCGAATGAAAGAGACGAATAATAATAATATCTTAAAATTGCGAAAAATACAGAGTTTCGAAGAGACCGAGACTCTAACCACTAAAACTTGACTTCACTACTAAACTTGAGCCAAAAAAATTAAAGTGTTCTTCATTGGCTTATGGATACATTGCGATAGCTCAAGTGGTTAGAGCACTGGACCGGCAATCCAGAGATCCGTGATTCCAGTCCCTGTCTTCGAAACTCTGTATTTTTCGCAATTACCAGTTCAAATGAAAATAATAGTAAAATATTATTAAGACGAGTCCACCACTCGTGTTCGTCTCTTTCATTCGGTGCTGTCCCGAATTCACCATCTCTGATTAAAATGCTAGTAGATTTGTGAAATAAAAATTACATATTTCGATCACATATCATAGCTCATGGTCAGTCAAAAAATCTGCATTGAGATCATCAGCCAAACGAACAACCCTTCTTTCGTGCCGACATTCACTTTTGGATCCTGCAATCCAAAGAGAAAAAGACGAAATAAAAAAATCCAATAATAATAAACTTTGTTTCAAATACGTAAACACTATGCAAATCTAATGTTTCATAAATTTGTATTATTTACCAATTTCATAATCCTGGTGCATGTACTTCCCGCTATGATTTGTGCATTACGGCGAGTTATGAGTTTTCAAATATGTTGGAATGCCTGATGAAACTATTTTAAAAATTTCTGATCCGACTTGTATTTCCGAAATCATCAGATTAGCGGATCTCTTTTCGAGGTGCTCGCTCTTCCTCAGGTCACAATAAGCTAGCTGTTGTGGCTCACTGGTTAATGAGACCGTCCCCCAAATTATTGTGTTTCCCCTGTAGGCGGCGCTGATGCTAATTTCCATTAAAATGGCAACGCCAATAGGCATGCGGGGGTCGTATTGAGTTTTTAGTTGTCGGTCGGGCGGCTCGGCTTCTGCCCGATACTTATCGACCCGCGGCCACCCACTGGGTGCGCCTTTATTTTTCCTCCCCGCGAATTTCCTTCCAGACACACGTCGTAAATGTTAGGGGGTGGTTGGTTGGTTGGTTGGTTGGGAGGGGGAGTGGAGATTATGAATATGTCCTAACCACACACTACGTATGCTTATATCCTCCCTAGAACACCTGTTCAGACACGGCCACTTTCCTTTTTAGGATCGATGTGAGGCTAATATCACCGACTAATTAGAATTGTCTTATCGTAACTATAACACCTTCAACGAGTTCGAATTTTGATTTGAATAGATTGGGATTCATTTTTACCATGGCGGCTGTTTATTGAAGTTCGGATGTGCAAACTAGACTTCAGAGGACACCACGGAATGATCGATCGTGTAAGCCAGGCTTGATGGTATTGGTTAGATGATTTATCCCAATTTTATAATTAGTTGTAAGATGTGTCGAAAAGATCGTAAACCAGGTGGATCGCCGCTCGCAAATATGCGACTATGGCAGCACGCAGGCGTCCAGTCGCAGTCGTAGCCATGCGCATATTCTATTAACACAAATGTTGACGTTTTTGTCTCAGGAGCATATATGAATTATACACGCAGGAAACCCCCCTCCCCTTTTAACCACAAAATATGTTAGAAAGTGTGCCGTGCTGACAGGAATTTCTAAGCTACACGAAGGAATTGTACAAGGTGTAGATGATCTTACTCCTGTGACCGTCTATCCAAATAAGATCAAGCTATTTTTAAAAATGTCTAGATTTCTAATTTTAAAAAAGCTAGTAAGATAATTAGTTAATCACCTGACAAGACATTTTCTTTTCTTTGTGGCTGGTGATTCTGAAAATAAGTTACAATTTGAAAGTGAGTTGGCTCGCCATTCGTATAAACAGTATAATTTTGCTTGTTTGTATACCAAAATGCCAGTAAGGCATTTTGGATGTCTGGTCCAAGAAGGATCACAATTCACAAAGGGGGCTCATTTCGCCACCGAAGTGCTATAATCCTTATGGTTCCGCTAGATTCGCTTTGCACCTCGCAGTCTATTTCGTGTCACAAAAACAACACGCTTAAACCAAACAAGTCATCGCATTGCTCATTATCATCTCTATTCATTTTTTCTCTATTTTTATACGCAGACTATGGGTTTGATGCTTTATCACTAGGTGACGCTTATTTCGTGAATTGGGATGTAAGGCATGTTGAACCATCGCGCATAGTTTCCAATTTTTTTGGTGAAGAGGAGGAGGGGAGGGGCAAATGGATTCACTAATTGATTAGCATTTCGCAGTTCTTTTGGACCCCTAAAATAATGGGATTGGTTTTTGTGAGTGTGCGAAACCAGAGTATCAATCTACTTTGAAGTTGTCAATACGAAACCCCGCTCAGTTTATTCACCCCAGCTCCAGGAGGGGATCCATAGTTGTCGATTGATGTTTATTTTCCCCCTCGTTTCTAGGGTTTTGCGTACGGCGGTTCTCAAACTGTTCAGACTCCAGTTCTGATCTATTGGTCCTACAGAAAGAGCGCTCGCGGATCGGGCGATCATGGGTTCACTGTTCGCCAATACGTTCTGAATCACTCAGTACTAAAAATGCCAATTCGATTGAGATTATTGTCGAAAACAAAATAAGTCTACCACCCTAGTAATCATTTTTCTGCCACATTAAAACCAACTGGAAAAAAATATTAAATCAACCAAAAAATATTCAATAGTGTTTATCAGCAGACAGTTTGCGAAGATGCCGCGAGCTAAATCCATTGCAGATATTGGATGGAGTCATTTTCCAAGTAATTGCGAAGAACTGGAAATTAATAGATTTTTTTGTAATTAGAACAAAAAAGTGCAGTATCTCATAATTTGACATTTTGTGAGCTGTTTGTTAATGTAGACTTTTGAGCAGGAAGAAATCCACACTTGCTAATCGATGTGAAAAGACACAGGTTTGCATGGGATTTGTTGCTGTACAGTACCAAGAGTGCGACCACTATGCAACAAGTCGAACGATCCCACCGCCGTTTGCATTTAGTCATTGCATTCGGATAGTAACGTGCCCGACCCAGTTCTTGAGCCTATGGTCTCTTTAAGGCTCGGGTCTCCGGCGTTTATGTGCCCACTAGCCCTTGTTCCTATGACTGATTAAAAATCCATCGAAAGCGGAAAAGACCTTATGTTTTCAGATGGTGAAATTCCCACCGACAAACGAATTGTCAGGAACTAATAGTATAGGCGACGGCTAGTCATTAAAAACCGTTGGGCCGACAACCAACATGACTTAACACCAGCTACTTGTAGCGTAAAGAATGGAAAAGATTGTCAAAGTAACATATTCTTCAATATACAATATACATGTGAGCGTTGATTGTCGTATATCGAGACTTCAAGCTGCTAGTGCACTATTGACTAAAAAATATTTTAGTTATCTGTTTTGCTTGGCGTTTTATTATTATGTGGGGATATGGATTGGAATTTAACCATGGAATCATTACAACTCATTAAAAAATTCGTAATGGAGGTGTTGACCCAGTGAGCTAATGAGCCAGCCTGGTGTTTGGTGGACCCAGGTTCAATTGATTCGCAAATATCAATGGATAATCTCGCGAAATAATCAGACTGAGGTGCGTTTTGCCATCCTGCCAACATGGAAAAATAAACCGGCTCCCGCCCATAACTTCGTCAACGGCCGCCGATCTAGCTTCCCCCAACCATGTTGTATAAATAGCCCTGAGCTCGTCGTTTGTGGTGTTCCGCAGCTCCCCGCATAATTAGACGAGAAAGAAAACAGTTTATGCTGTAACAACAGTGGGTTTAAACGTCCTCAGTCGCATTTATTAAAAATATGCGTTTGGTGGGATTTTATTGGGGTTTTGGGTATGTGGATGCAATTCAATAAACTTTTCCCTATTGTTTTACAGGCTGCATTCGTTTATGCGCCATCTTGGTCTTAGACGGCTCTCCTAAGATTTAGTAGCATCATTATCACCTGGACATTTTGTTCAGCATCGGCTTCATACATTGATGGGGGAATTTAACCTGCACCCGACATTGTACAGGTCTGGGTCCCGAGGCTTTACTTTCATTCCGAAGGGAAGCATAGGAATTTCTGTCGTCTGAAAAATTCCGTCGGTCTCGGCCGGGAATTGAACCGGCGTTCACGGGCACAGTAAATTCGGCCTCGCACTTGTAACTTATTTCGTGTTCTGTTTTGCAGACGGCGAACGGTAACCAGACATCGTCATCGTCGCCCTCGCATGTCACCACGGTGGTCCGAACGGTGCAGCTGCCACCAATCAGTCAGCAGCAACAGCAGCAGGTCACCGTGGTCCAGCAACAGCAGCAGCACTCGCCTTCACAGCAGCAGCAGCAACAGCAGTCCTCCCAGTCGCCCTCCACGCCTCAGTCGCAGCCCCAGCAGGCGGCCACTCCGCAGACCATTGTTCAGTCGACGGTGCAGACGCCTCAGTTCATTGCAGTGCCTGGTAAGTTCAAACTCGCGAATCTGTTCGCCCATCACTTATGCAGATAATAAAAAAACCACTTATGTTGCCCACACACGAGCAGTCATTACTAGAAATACAGAGTACATTACTTACCTCAAATTCAAAAGCAGTTTATATTTAAAAAAATGTGTAATCAATATTTAATATTTCAAAAAATGACATTACATTTATAAGTACACATAAGTTTCCCCACCACAACAAACATTTTATTGAAATTAAGAAAATCGCCTGCCTGTATGTACAGTGCTACGACTAAATTACCAAGCATGATTATGAAATAAAAAGCCACACAACAAAAGTAAAAGGAAGATATCCCTAAAACTCCTAAAGATATTTATGAAACAGAAAGTACCAGCAAGTGAAAAAAAAACTCAAAAGCCGGTAATAAAATCATCCATTTCGCTGTCACTCCAAAAGCGGTTAGTAAAACATCATAAATGCTTATCAAAAGCACGTACTAATAAAATGTTATATCAATATTGAACGAATGACGTTAGCCATTTTGACTGAATGTCAAAAATTGTCTGTTGAGAATTGGCCTATTCCAATCATAGTACTTCACGGCGCAAAGAGTTTCTGAACAACCGTCGTAGTTCCACGTAGTTGCTGCAACATGCTATAGCTAGATGCTATAAAATGGAACACAGGTGTACCGATCATGCATGTCTATCTTCGTACACGACACCTGTTGACAACTCCGAAAGCTTTCCGAGACAATCGAAATCAGCTTCAGTTGTTTTATTGCTCGAAAGTAGATCGACGTGGGCAAACTTTTCCTCGTTCTTCTCTTTGAAGAAACAGCTTCGTGTAACTCAATTGAAAGCCATACAACAAACGTCGTGCAGTGCAGTGACGTCACTGATTGTAGTTCTCTTCATTCGGACGGGGCTTGCCGGTTTCCCGGCTCGACAGATTTCTCTTCGCATCCCGATAAGGCGAATTTTTCCCCCGATTGCACCAACTAGTGTTTCCAACTTAAATTTTCTGTGTCCAAGGATGAAATGTTAACCAGGATATGCTGTTGGAATTGAGGGGTTTAAGATAATTTAGATTCTGTTGCCGAGCGCGCCGTGAGCAATCGTCTTAAGTAATGTTCTCGAGACATTGACTTTGCCGTTAACTGTGAATAATGAAAAAAGTATTTATCACTTTATCGGCAGGTGACTATTGGTAACCTATAATATACTTGTATATGTTCAACCTTTACACTTACGCCACCTGGTACGCAGAACACCAGAACTCCATGAAGGACCGATTGAGATGATCTCGAACTAGATACCGAAAAATGTCTTTTTTGTATAAATGTAGTGAATGCACCAAAATTGACGAGAAACTCTGTCCCACTATGGCTTCAATTTTGGTAAATAAGTCTTCTGAACTGAATTTGTAACGTTTTATCGATTGAACGGTCGACACGGCGCCTCGATAAATAACAAATATGGCAAACTCAGACAACAACGTCGAGTATTACAGGTCCGATTTCATTCCGTTTTCTTGTGCAGCTGCCGTACACAAATACGTGTTTAATGAAATGCTCTTTAAAGATCCCAGCCGTCAGCGAACAACTGTGTGCAACCTACTACCCCCACATCCCTTTTCAATGGAAGACTATACCGTGATTTCCGGTCTTGAGAGATGCACATCCACCTAAGGTTAATTGTATAGGAGATGTTCACCCGAACCGGAAATCGAAGCCACATTGCCCCTTGAATACAATATGATATTTTGGGCTTGCTGGATATTACGAGCCTTCAATATTACAAATTCTACAGTGACGGGGATTTGAACTTTGAACCTGCGATCCGGTCGAGGCATTCGTTCTTTCTACACGGTGGTGCTGAACATGTGTCACTGATGACAGGGTGATTCTGAATCGAATGCCTTTGGCCGATTTGCCGCACGTTGTGTTGCCATCCATCCGCCGATGTAGAGTCGGATCAGCCGCGGTTGAAAGACTGGAAAATCACGGTATATGCGGTTCCTTTCGCAAAGGCCGAACCTGGTTCCCAGTCGCGCGCGTTCCAGTCCCTTGGAGCCAGGTCTATTTATGTGTATGAAGTTTGTTTATTTAGGATTGCGCTCATCGTGCACCGGTATTTTAATTCGAATTTAACGTGCCCCTGGTCAGGCCAGAGGCTGGGTAAATATTCGGTGTACGAACATGCCGCGTATATATAGTTCGTGTACACTTGGACGCGGAGAAAAGGGATAAAATCTATTTTTCCTCTCCGTAAATATCAACATATGTTTACGCCTGGATCCAGTTTTCGGGCGAAATACGTTCAGTAATTTAAGTAATTGAATGAAAATGTATGCGCCTAAAGAGACGGCACACATAGGTCCCCCACTCATTAACGTTAGAGGGGGGTCAACCAGTAAAAGAATGGCGCCGTTTGACAGGCAACGCGTCACAAGCGGCGACAATAGCAACCAACCAAATGTGAAAGCTTTACCCCGCCCCGTGAGACTGGCTAGAGATTTGACAAAGGTCATGATCTCGTCAAAATGCGGTCTTCATTGGTCTTAATTATGTTTTTTTCTTCAGTTAGCGATGTGTTTCGCTGAAGTAATTGGAAAGTGCCCGTGGCACAACCAGGTTGCATTTCAAGAAAACAACATAGGAAAAACAGAAAAACAAATTGTCATTGAAAACTTTGATTATACACGTAATTAGTTAAATACTAAGCTTCCCTTCAGTAGATAATGGGAACAAGCCCAGGATAGACAGCGATACACGACGTTATCCGAACGTAATGCATGAAGCAAAATGGAACGAATATTTTGCTAAACACAAATCACATTATGAGCGAAGCTGTCTGAAACTTTCGTCAATGCAATACAATTAAACTTTTGAAAAGAGGAAAACAAAACGCAACGCGTTTAATTGCCACAGACAAGTAAGCTTGGAAATTCCAGATAACGTTATAACGATGCCTGTAATTTCACGATGAAAATTGTTTTTTCAAAAGTTTATTTGAGGTTTTCTCAACAAACTCAAGAATTATTGTAAAACACAATTTTAAGAATTATTGCAATGAGTCAGATTGGGATAATAATTTGAGGCACTACATCCAGTGAAAATTTCATGGCGCTGCGTTACGCCGTGTGTGAGCTATGGATTGTAATGGATGACAGTACACGGAATTGTTAATTGGGTTATTAATTTGGATCGCCTTTCTTTCTGTTTGATGTCGAAGTAACTGAAAAGTTTTGAAATCGTACGGGAGAACAATGGTTTTTGTGGAAAAGTAGAAATTAAGGTATCATTGGAACGACCAACTAGAGCGGAACGAAATGCACAGTATATATTTTTTACTTGTTTCTATTAGTGAGCTCTGTCGTTATTGATCTTGAGGTTAACTTGTAAATGGATCCGGAAGGAGAGGGGGGAAAAAGGAACCATCTTTAGTTGGCTGCCGTGCGCGCGGGCGAACGTCTACTGACTCGCCATTTAGGATTGCTCGAAACTCCCAGCTCTGGGCTCCCATGAATGTTTCATTCTGTGTAATGCTCCTTGCACCTTATGTAAGACGCGCCACTAATCTTACCTGGTGATGGAGAAATGTAAGCCTCTTGCGTAGAGATAAGTAAATTTCGATCGCGAGGGGGAAGGGGGAAGAGGGAGGGGCGAGGGGCGGAGATCTATCGAATATAATGCAGTATTTGTTGGGTGCGTCGAATTTCCATCTGGTCCTGTGGTGCAGGGTGATTCGGTGAAAATAGTTGCGTTCTGTATTTGTGGAAGAGAAGATCTAGTTGATTGAAATCAAACTGTGCAAACGGTGGTCGGGGAAAGGTCTATATAGTTGTCATAGATTTAGAAAATGCAGGCGAATCTAAATACAAGTAATTGAATGTACCAAACGCGCATCATTAAAATATTTTTCTATTCATATTTATTTAATGAATAAAACTTCCAATTTTATTTTTAATTAGAGGAGACATTTTCTTTTTGTATTGGTGGTACACTGTCATTTTTGAGTTGCTGTGCGATTCGCGAATCTTGTTCTTGAAACTGAATCATATTATTTCTACAGAAAAATGAGATTTATTTTTGAAAAAAACATTTTTTGATAATCATGCCTACTCTTCTGATTCCTAACAACGAAGAGCGCACCAAGTTTAAAAGAAACTTTATGTTGTCACAAACCAAAATTGCTATTTACTTGTATTCCCCAAGTAACTTGAGGACAGGCAATCGAGGGTACTAGACCTGTAAACTAATGTTCTGTTTCCGCATCATATCCGCATAAAAACTATTGCTAGTGCCTGCCCTGATGACCTGACAGAAGATTTCGCCTCAAAAAATAATTCAGAGTTATTACAAGTTCTACGTTTGCTCATCCATTGTCTTTTATTATTCTTTGTCGTTCACAGTGTCGGACATCGAAAGCCCCGTACAGGACTCGGTCTCGTTGCAGAACGCCAGCCAAACCGTCCATTCTACGTATGTCCAGTATGTAGAGGGCAGTCCCGATCCAAACATCTATGCGGCTTCGAATGGACAGATGTAATCGTCTCTAACATCTCTCTTACCCACTATTGATACACTTCCCCTCCATTCACACCCCCCCGGTTAGGTTATTCTGTATTGCCTCCCCCGCTGCACGGAATTTTTATGGTGGCGTGTTGGCCCGCACGCCAATTGGTTGTTTTTGTGCTAAGAGTTAGTAATGCATGTGTGTTTGTATGTTTTTTGATTTAGGGATCGACCGAATTACAAAAATATTGGCGTGATTTGCTTCGGCGAAATGACGTCATTCGTTGATCGTCCCGAAATGTCGGTCGATCCCTAGTTTTGTCCACTTCCTCCCTGACCTATGTTCCCTAACACAGTAACATTTGTTCGTGTACGCTCTCCGTGGGTGTTTCGTATGTTGGCAAATTATGAATGAGCGTCATTTATTCGTGTGGTGAAGAAAATAATGTCCCATTTCAAGAATCAGTACTCGGAAGGATTATGTCAGATGAGGAATTATGAATATCTTGGGTTTGCGAAAAAATGATAATTTGTGAAAAAGAGAATGTAAATTGTTACGGTGATACCTGCGGTTCAGATTTTTTTCTTCAACTGAATTAGACGTCGTTAAATGCCTTTGAAAATTCTAAAGAATTTGTTAAAATTGTAATTAATATTTAAAATTATTAGGAGGAATTAGACGTCGTTAAATGCCTTTGAATTCTAGAGAATTTGTTAAAATTGTAATTAATATTTAAAATTATTACGAGGAACTGTGCTTTGGATTTGTTTAACGTTAACTGTACGTTAAACAAATCCTACAACAGAATAATTAAAATGGACATGATATCTCGTCGTTCAGGACATCTGCTCAATATGTCCACTTTTCTGTTTAATTTTGAGAACCAAATATTGGCCGATGAAAGGAATTGGAGGGGGAGATTTATGTCGTGCAACTTCACGAAGATTGGAAAGTGTTCTGGAACACGCCGAGAAAGATATTATTTTTAGAAGAAAACTAAAATCTCCAATAAATTCACGAAGATAACAAAATATATCTGCAGGGCGTATACAATGTTTATGAAGTTTTCAAGCTCTTATTTTAATTTTATTTTGAAGGAATTCTTCCATTGTATCAACTTATTTAAACGAAAATTTTGACTTTCGCAGGTCAACATATCCAGTCTACTGTGTTAGTGATACGTCAACGATGTACACGTCCGCCACTGCCTACTACAACACCGGCAACAACACAGCCGTCACGTACTCTCAGGTAAACACTTGCGAATCCATTCTGCTCCGACCCCTCCTATCATGTCTTTTTTGGTCGTGCTTACCAATGTCGATTTGGGTTATCGTTACACTCGATAGAATAGCTGCGCGCGAAACTTACAAGAACAGATGACTGAGTAGCCTGTGCCAGACTGCGCCAGACTCAGTCAGGCGTGCTTGACTACTGAGTGGTTGAGTAGGGTTGTGTTGCCCTTTTTAATACCGTTCGACCATTCGTTCTATGTTTCGAGAAAAGCAAATGAGTTCTCGAAGGGATAGTGAACCTATGGTGGAAGAAGTCACAGCTAGGTTGAATTTCGATTGTCGATCTCGAAGGCATAATTTGCCCAAACTCAGGTCCAATTCTCTCAATCTCAAGCACCCTGGATTTTGAATAGACCCATTAACCTGTAATTTAGATCGATATTTACGATTTTCCAATATTTAACGAGATTTCAATTTTTTTTTAAGAACATGCACATTTGTACACACTGGGTTTTATCAAAGGCTAAAATTGCACTTGCCAGATGTGATGATAAATGAGGTAGTTACCTGCTGATAATTATTTTATAGAACGAGGTTTTCTTAAAGAATCTTTTATATATGTTAATTTGTAGGATATCAAGCCCTCAATTTCAGAAGCATTTATAATGGTGAGATTTTTATCAAAGTTCTTTATTATTTTCATTTTAGAAGTTTTATCTGCTCTATTTTTTGTTCTCGTTTCGACCTACCCCCGTTATAGCAGCACGACTGACACCACTGTTCTATTTTTAGCGTATGTATTGTTGACTAATCACCTCCGCTTGGGGACCTAAACAAAAAACTAACGATTCTAATCCTAACACAGCATTCACCGTAACTAGTGTTGATCTAGCGACAAACCTGGGCGCACTGTGGTTCTCTCTTCAGATTTCGATTTCACCATGCACATGGTGTCTCGTTTTTCTTTCAGTAGTTGGCCAAAACCGTCAAGACTCTTGGCCATAACTATATCTGCCACACTTGTCAGTACCGTCCGTATAGGTCAATAATGTCGGACACTTTTCAAACAATTATCCGACACTCGACCTCTCACGTAGACCAATGAACACCTGAATGGGGCTGTATGCTGGGCGCACACCGCTTACAGAAATGTTTTGAGTTTCAGTTTACCAGAGTTTTAATGCGAATCAATGAGATGTAAAAAATTTCTCAAAGAATCCCAAATGGCGCCGTCCAAATATTTGGTTTCCTTGGTCAATAATACACCACATTGATACCAACGCCTTAATTCCTTTCGACAGATGTACATTGGATATCACAGATGTGTACTATATTTTGGCTGATAATTAAATTTGCAACAAATATTTTCATTTTCATTCGCTCCCAAGTGTCGTCCTCCGCCAGCGCATCTGCTAACGGATCGGAGCATGTTAACATGAGGGGTCCACTTGGGGAAAGCTTCAATGAAAAACGCATCTTTAAGTGATATGTGACGCCGAAATTACGCTGGAGCATTTCCGCTCTGATCCTCTTTTGATGGATCATCGGACGGTGTGCGCCCATCATCGTGTTCGGATTTTTTTTTTGGTGCCAGCTCGACTGAGGAGACACCCTCTTACGTTTGTGGTCACTGCAACGCTATCACTCAACACAATTGGTTTTGTCTTTTTCCCCGTTCTTGTGTGTGTGCAGGTCAATTCGGGCATTGGGCATGGGTCGGTTGAGAATTCTGTGGGCATTCAGGGGCAGATACTTACCCATCAAGGGACCGGTGCTTACCTGGTGCAGGGCGGCGCGATGGACGCTGACGGCCACGCGCTGCAGCACGCCTCCAGGGCCTCCCCGCAAACGGTTAGCATGCAACAGGTAAGAAGCGCCTCCCCTCCCTATATACACCAAAGGCCTTCTCTTTTTATTTTCTTGGTCAAGCGAGTGCAATCTGGATTGGGCGCCCCGTAATGAACTCGCGATGACGTCACTCGAATGAAATAGCAAAATGTTTTCGGTGCCACAATAACTCGCTTTATTGACGGTGGAAAATGGGGCGTCAGCGAGTGCATCGGGCACACTTGTATATTTAATCTATCTATAGCATCTCATAAAATAAGTCATAAATTAAAATCCTTCTTACCCCATTCGCTTCTTACTAATCGGGAAGGATAAAAGGCATTTGAAGAGAAACTTAATTTTGTTAATTTTGTGACCCAGTTCCTCGGGCCATATCTGGGCCAAATCTCACAGGAATCAGAAACGGTCACCACAAGAACATCCAATCACAAATCTCCCTTCCATGTTAATTCTTGAGTTTTTGAGTTCATTGTACAAGAATAAAACTTAAGACGTTTTTAGGAGAGTGTAATTGACAGTAATTCCATCCAAAAGTCCGAATTTTGATGTCGCTTTTGGGCACAGATATTTTTGACACTTGATGGTATCGTCATTGTGTACGGGCGCTAGTCCAGAATGCACTCCCTGATGTGCTGATGCATCGATTCGAATTTATTGGAGGAAGGGGGAAGGGGTCCTTACTAGTAGGCGCGAAAATAAGATCAAATTATCTGTCTCCTGGGGCATGAACCAATTCTTTAGTTTCATGTCACAACAGAATATACACCAGTATGTTATGTTGCCGATGCCACTACAAACAGTGGCAACCATGGTCTGAATTTCCCCAAGATCCAGTCTTAATTTTTAAATAAATTATGAGACCACGCGTGTGTCGCCACCGTCCAAACATCCGGTCTACCATTTGGGGGAATAGGCCAGCATGCGTTGACCTCTGATTTTCTAACAAACGAAAAGCAACGATTTAAACTTGGGTTACGAAAAAAGAGAATTTTCGCTTCGTTTAGAAACCCATGAAACTTTATTTTCTGGTTTGGACTGGTCAAATTAGATGACATAAAATTGTTATTGCATGATCATGTACTTCCAACGGCAGTCGACAAGATTAGATTATGGAAATTTTGGACACTTAAAATTGTTTTTAGAACATTTAGAAACTCCCCCCCCCCATTCCTCCTGTTGAATATCATACCGATGTGGTACATACATACGATCGCTTTCGTTTGATGAGTTTCCCCCACGCTTTGGTCCGCTTTGCTCGCATCTCGTGTGTAACACTGTGGCCCGTTTCGCCCCCTCTTTTTCTCCGATGCTCATCCGTGCGCGCAGGAGGGCGGGGTGACCTACCTCGTTCCCTCAATGGACGCGGAGAACCCCCACTTAGCCGCCACCACCCGCGTCTCTCCAGCCACTGTGAGTAAAATAACAAGCCTCTTTTCACTTTCCGTCTTCTGTCTGAAACTCCACCCACTAAACATAATAATTCTAATGTTTCTTCCATGTATCCGACATATGTGCATTCCTCTCTGCTCTCAACCTATCCTGCGTTCCTCTTTTAATCTCGTGTGGTTTTTGTGGACGGAGGAACTACTAATGTTGACTTGGCAGGCACCGAACCTTCGAAGCTATTATAATCCATTGGAATTTCTTCTGTTTTGAAATTATTTGTTCAAAATTTTTATCGAAATTTATTTTATTTCTGACGATGAGGTATAACAACCGTATAATTTGTTCGACTGAAAGAAATGTTTTTTAAATATTCATAGACTTGGAATATATGGCAGTGGGGTTGCTATGCAAAGCCCATGTGTTTGTGTTACATTTTTATTTTACGAATAAAATAAAAGGAGTATATTTATTGTATGCAGGCAAATTTATCATTGATTGATTCGCCCCACTGTGGCCAGTCACGTCAACATTATTAGTCGACGTCAACATTGTTTGCTTGGAGCACGCACTGTATCTTAACATGTCCGCTAAACGTGGTGTCAGTAGACGAATATGCCAATTTGGAAGCCGAATATTTTATGTCACAATCGAGTGTTGATGTTCTGGGCTGGTGAGGCTATGAACCGTTAAGTGTTCCCCTTCACGAACTTGGACTTGAAATTTACTCGAAATGAAAAGTGAAATTTGTGTTAAAAGCAAATGTGTAATGCGATTTTCGAAAATTGAGTAGGTAACTCGAGATCATAAATTGGCCTGGCTTGCCAGTTTGGTTTTGTGCGCCGAAAAGAGAAGCAAGAGAAGAACTCCAACTGATAAAAGAGTTAGGTAGCGAACTCCTACGGGCTTTCTAAATTATATAAAGCCCAATTTTGGAAGCCGCGTGGATATAATATTTAGAATTGAATGACTCGCTGGACGCGAACTCAGGGTGAACGGCTACAAGATCGCT
>JAQGBY010001803.1:0-26747 GCA_034698785.1 Mycogona germanica | reverse complement strand
CAGATGTGAATCTAGATGACACAGATGTGAATCTAGATGACACAGATGTGAATCTAGATGACACAGATGTGAATCTAGATGACACAGATGTGAATCTAAATGACACAGGTGTGAATCTAAATGACACAGATGTGAATCTAGATGACAAAAATATGCTTCAAAATTTACATTAATGGTCATTATAAAATGGCGCCCAGTAAAACGATATTACGGTTCAGTGTTCTTTAGTCAGCATAATTTTGGAGCACCTAAATATAATGGACGACTTCTGAAAAAATTATTATAAAGCATTATTTTGAAATCTTCAGAATTTTACTTAGGAAAATGAAATTATCATAACTGGGTGATGCACTAAGAACGATTTAATTTGTTCATGAAAGAAAATAAATAAACACTGTATAAACGGTAAGAACCCGCTCATGGTAAATAGTGACCTGCCATTACATGGATGAACACGGAAAATGTGTCATCTGGCGTGTTCTACTTAATTTTCATAATATAGGGGTAATGACGTGTAATAAATAATGCGATTTAATAAATGTTTCTGTGAACAAACTCTGAAAAGAAAGAATAATCACCATGCCTTTTTAAAACTCTTTTTCACGACTTTTGTCCTGAGGAAAATGTTCGCCAGAAATCAGTCATAATTTCGTTCAAGTGTCATTGCAGAGTATCACGCTTCATCGCTAAACGCCATTTTTGTCTTGCCAAAATTGTTGACATACTGTAAAAATTTGAAGGTGGGCCGATTAAGAATACTGTCGATGACCAACGAACACCAGGGGGCGTCGCTAACAGTGCAGGTGCTCGATTTGTTTTCCACTCCCCTCTGGACAGCTCTGACGTATCGGGAGTAGTCCAGAGCGTTGGTTGAGTTGATGTAGCTGAAGTGATTCTCGAAATCTGGTTTTAAATTGTCACTAGACATTGGAATTGAACAAAGAGATAAAATAATTATTTAATTTGACTGTGGTGTCCACAATTCTGATGTTGATAGACAAATGACTCACAGATTGAGCACTGTCCTGATGAAATTGGGCAGGGGATGGTATTGGTGCGATCGCCGATGAAGGACACAGATGATCTCCTCCAAACACTCTGCCTCGTGGACACCGAGCCCCAGGAAGACGGTTCTCAATTTGGCCAGGTTTATCTGCATGAGGTCGTCAACCTGATCGGCCATCGGATTCCTCTCGACGCTATCGACGTCACGTTTGCGACGACCCAGCCCCAGGAACGAGTAGTCGATTGTGAACGGAATGGTCATCTGCAGAGCTGGATATCCGAGAAGAGACGATTTTTTTTAATAATTCAAATTTGCGTTGCTCCACTGGCGCCATCTATCGCATTTATCAACCAATAAATGATGATGCCAATGAGGAGGTTGTCTTTTAGTTGTTCAATCGCAAGCACCAGGTGGCGCGCCAAGTTTCAGTACTAGTTTTCTGTACCAGTTTTAGCAGGGGGCAATGCAAAACATCAAAATCAAGATATTTGTGTCGATAGAATTCCAAAAAGTAAAAATGAATAGTTTTGTTTTGTTAACCAACATAATGTTGCCATCTGCAGTATCAAAAATTCCATGATTCTTGATTAAGTTGCATGAAATTAAATCCGATACTAATCCGATAACATAGTCCCCGAACGACATTTCCTCCCATAGGATTACAATGGAAACAGACGTTCGGAATAAATTCGTAAAGCAGCTTTAGCTTTTCCAAAAAATGTCGGACCAAATTGACTGTGTAGAGAAAAGATCAATTTATATTTTTTTTAAATAATTAAAATATCCCAGTTGCACGCACTCGGATATCTAGGGCGCCAAAAAATAGATTCCAAAAGGATTCTTCTTTTCTCGCCAGACCTGATTTTCAAAGCGTTTTTTTCTATTCATTTTTCGTTTTAATATTTCAATAATTAAGAAGAAAATATTGTTTTCATTATCAGCTAATTTGAGTTTTAAATTATCAAAGGTTTGATTCGCATATTTATTAATTATTATTATAATGACAATGATTATCCTCATTTCGTCTGGCACCAATGCGTGTGACGATTTCGCTGCAAATAACACACACTGTCATTCCATTCATCAAATGAAAGGACTTACTTCAAGCTGCTCAAATTTCAATTCGTGTGACGTCACACAAACACATTGCAGAATACTCTTGAATTGTATTTGTAAACAATAACTCTTTGGATATTTCAAAATTACAACTTCTTACCAAAGTCGATCAGATTTGTGGGATCCAGCAGAATGCCTTTGCCTTTCGTAACCGAATTGCCGGAACCCGACATGGGATAATAGCTGTTCCCGGATTGGTAGCCGGACTGGGAATTGCCGTACTGTGACTGTTGACCAGACTGCTGACCGTACTGGTATCCGGATTGATATCCGGTCTGACCGCCGGACTGCTGGTAGCTGGACGCGTATCTCGAATCGGCCACCGGATGCTGGAGAATCGTGTGCGCCATTGTCGAGAACTCTTGTTGCGGTGCCCAGGTGAAACTGTGCTGCGATGGCAGCGCCCCCAGAGGGTGGAACAGCGCATCATCCTGCCGTTCGTGCGACTGTGGCGTCTCCTGACGGGGATATAAATGGGCGTAGTCGGTGGGCTGAGATGGGTAGTTGTAGTTGCCCGATGGGGCGTCAGTGTTGGACATCACGTGACCTGCGGCGATAAGAGCCACCAGCAGCATCACTTGAGACATCCGGTTGGCCGTGACGAGGTTGCGTCCAGAACTCATAAGATGACCACTCATATTAGATTTTGTTTACTTTTTTGGTAATGAGAGATGATTTTAAAGTAATGTACTGAACATCAACTGATGGACATGCACAGGAAACGAACGCGTGAAAGAACCGGAAGTCTACGTAGTTCTCAATTTAGTCGGAATTAAATAAAATTGATTGAGTTCTTTTCCACATAAGAATCGACCGCAGTTTATTCTCACTCTTTCACGGCTCGGTCGTTGAACACTTAGGACAGATCCTCACGCGTGGCACGTCGTCTCCAGGGATTCCTCATTTGTCGCTCAGCGCTTGATTTTCGCTGTTTATATTTCCCAGCCAAAATCGTAAATCCTAAATTATCCATCAGACACCCACGCATTTGCAAAAACGGCAAAGGTCGTATTCGTAGAGTTGACGCCATGTCAAGAAAATTGCTCTTCGGTCTTGCCTTTTACTAATGACACATCGGAATCCGAGGCAGAGATCTCGTCATTCCAGATCCAGTAATACGAGTCTCAAACGCAACTACTACTCTTTTCTTTCATAGACCGCCCACGCTCTACTCAGGGTAAGGGTAACCTCGGGTAATTATAAACATTAATTTTCCACGGGAGATGTGGATGTGGTAAATTTCTTAGATGTGAATCGTCATCGTCTTAGCTGTAGCGTCATCACACAGACGTTCTGACAAAATCCTCCTCACGTTTTTCCAGTTTAATTATTTCATTTAAAAAAAAAATTCATATTAGAAGAGTTATCGCCAACTCTCGATCGTCTTTTTTCGTCCGGTCTGTCCCGGACACAACCCCCATTTTTATTGAATTTAATCCAGACGTTCTTCTAGAATCCTATTATATTGTTTAATAATACCGTCCTCTTCTATTCATTGCTCGCACAAAAAAATCGTGAACTCGAGCTACATTTTTTTAATTCAACCAGTTTTCTTTCCTTTTTCCTTCGTCAAAAGCTGGGCATTCGTCAAACTGGACATCCAGGGTAAGAAAACTTGTTAAATTAAAAACTGTGGTGAAAAACACATCCGAGTTCTCGATTTTTGGGCGCGGGCAATGAACAGAAGAAGACGGTAAATGTTTCGTTCGTTAGCATTTGACCCGGACAGTAGCTGACCCGGTATCCGTTTCATACTGGTCATCCATGTGGAACTCTACATTTTCATTTTTTCCTGATTATATCATACTTTAATTACTTTGACAAGAACAGCTGAAACTTATTTAAGGTCCTTGTAGCCTCAAATATTTGTCTTACTTTCATTTTTTTCAGAAGAAAAAACTGGTCTTCAAAGTCAAGAAAAAGTGAGTGTTGATATATACTTTGTGCTAGATTAGTTGCGAGAAACTCGTTTTGTTAAATCATTTTTTTAAATATCACACTTGATTGGCATAAGTTGGACTTGGTCGTAGGCTTTCCTAAAATCAAATCAAATCTGTTCAGCGATTTCCGGCTTTTTTGAAGGATTTGACATCTAAGGCCAATTACACAAGATGACACGTTTTTATTGGTGCCATCTTGTGAGCAATTAATGAAATCAACTTTTTCAGTGGTCGTGTCAGGGACCCGTCGTAGCCCAGTCGGTATAGTGCTTGGCTGTGGATCGGCGGTCCCGGGTTCAATTCCCGGCGCGGACTCTCAAAAATGTCGGGGGTATTGGTTAATTGTGTCCCTCGCATAGTGCCTAAGTACCATGAGGGTCACAACGTCTGTACTAGGGTTGACTATAGTTGATTAAAAAAACAAAGCGTTGGTTCACCTACAAGAACGCCATCTGTTTTTCCCCGACGTTACCTCTGTCTCAAGGTCAGAAAGCCATTATCTAAGTTTGGAAATTGCGAGACAGATTATCTTTAATTACGCATCCAGACAAAAACAAATGTGCTAATTAGTCGCACGATGTTACTACAGTATAATAATCCACTTTATTGGTATTTTAAAGAGTGTTATCGCCGATTCTGTTCATCACTTTTCGTCCGTTGTTGTCCCGGGCACAAATTTTAATTGATTTATATATTCAGGTCGTCCTATTCTACTGATGTGGATTCATAATTCGACTGCTGATCTCCATCAAATAACCAGGTGAGGTGAGATAATAATGAGATAAGGACGTCCACGCTGTCGTGTCAAATGAATTATGGGGAGTTGACAGCGTTGATGTATGGGAGCGGCCATTTTGTTTTATCAAAGGAGATTTTATTTTGTAAATTTTAATCTAACTCTCACCGACATTTGGTATCAATTATTCGATTTTTGTCTTTATATTTTATGTGTAAAAATAGAAATATTGAAATATTGGCTTACAACGTATAACTTAAATAAAACAGCATTCAGATTTTATTTGGCAAAGTGCCAGCATTTTACGTTCCATCTTTAAACGCAATGTTCATTTTGCCGAAACCATTGATGTACTGCAACAGTTTGAACATGGGCCGATTTAGGATATTGTCGATGATTGACGAACACCAGGGGGCGTCGCTAACAGTGCAGGTGCCCGATTGGTCATTCGTTCCTCTCTGGACAGCTCTGACGTAACGCGAGTAGTCCAACGTGTTGGTCGAGTTGATGTAGTTGAAGTGGCTCTCCAGGTCAGCTTCTAAATCGTCGCTAGACATTATAAATGAACAAAGAAGACAAAATTATATTCCAGAATTAGGTCATCTGCATTTCTTGTGTCAACCACTCGCCATCAACTGGATTTACGAAATATAAATTTGCTTAATTCTAATGCTATGAAACAAATCTCACCAACGACGTAACTCAGAGCCATGAGATTTACACTGAATGTTCAGTTTACTAAGCTAATTTCAGTTTTTTGTGTTGCGTTACACATGTAAGAAATCCATACAAAAAATAATTCGATGTCTTTAAACGTCGGCAAGTTGCCACTGAGAGTAAGTAATGGAAACAAGGTCCATGGAGGATTGTATTTACAGACATGTGTCGCTCTCTACCGGCTGTTAGGGAAACGAGTCCAAGGCCTAATTTTTATATACTCAGTCAAATCATTGTCTAAGATATTCGCAATTTTTGTTGATCTTTTATAAAAAGTATATTTGCACCAGTGGAATAACTGGACTTACAGGTTAAGCACTTTGCTAATAAAGTTGGGCAGTGGGTAAAAGTCTTTTGATTGTCGATGGATGACGCAGATAATCTCCTCCAGACACTCGCTCTCGTGGACACCCAGCACACGGAACACGGTCCTCAGTTTGACCAGGTTCATCTGAAAGAGGTCGTCAACCATCGTCACATCGCTACCGACGTCACGTCTGCGACGACCCAGACCCAAAGACGAATAGTCGAAAGTGAATGGCATGGTGAGAAGAATATCTGGAGACAATTAAGGAAGAAACGGTTATATTACGATATTGAATTCATTAAATTTTAAGTTTGAACTGTACAGAATTAATAAGGACTTACCGAATTCGATCAAATTTGACGGGCTAAGCTGAATGAACATCCTGCCGTTCGAAACGGAATTTCCGTAACGACGTCTGCTGGATTGCTGGTTGCTGCCGGATTGGTGTCCGGTGTGAGTACCGGTTTGCGAGTCAACCTCCTGTTGCTGACGAATCGCTTTCGTCATTGTGGAGAACTCTTGCCATGGCCACGAAGTAAACCTGTGTTGCGATGGTGGCGTCACTAGCGATTTGGGCGACGTTTGCGTCTCCTGGTGATGGTGGACATCGTTGATGGACTGCGCCGAGTAGTCATAGTAGTTCGAGCGACTGACAGTGGTGGCCTTTAGGTGGCCGGCGGTCATGACAACCACGAGCAAAACCACGTGGTTGACCAATAGCACGATGACACCGAGTTCAGTTCCCCAACCAATGCCGTTCAAACGATGATAACCACTCATAATTATAGTTTTGTTTACTTTTTGGTGATGTTAGGTGCAAGGTCAACCAGATGGTGCTTGCTGGAATCGCTACTTTGAAGTAGTCCGATATGTTTGTTAGAACCTCACAAACGATTGTGTACTGGTTGCAGAAATGCTAGCGAGAATGAAAAATCATTAACATTTTGTTAATTTATTAGACATTTAATTAAAATTGAAAAAGTGAATAATTTATTTGTACAATGTCGCAATTAAATGTATTTTTTAAAAATTAAAATTAAAATATTGATTGTTACTCATAACCATGATACGGAAAGATACAAATTTGAATCCAAGTTTTTGGCAACCACATCTAAATAGCCATTTAAATTTCACTAGCTCATTTACATAATAATGCCATTTATCAATGTGTTTCACTTACTTATATTAATGAGAAACTTACCTTAATCGCTGAGCAAGGATAGCAATGTATCCATCCGATAATAATGACCAGGAAGTTACCACGAAAAACTGTTCTTTTTTAATTCTTGTTCCGTGAATAGAATGAAGAAAAATTTCAACTTCATATTCGAATATTTTAATACACTTGCTGTTCTGGTGGAATTTTCAGTTAAACCAGTATCAGTCACACAGTACGGGAATTTAATTTATACTGTTGGTAATCCCTGGTGAAAACAGGACCTCACGCGTGGCACGAGTCTCCAGGGACTCCTCATCCCGGATAGCAAAGAGATGATCGCACAGCAACTAACCACATTTATATACTACCAAAGACAAGAACGTAAAAATTGAAATTATCCGCCAAACACCAAAGGATTGGTCAAAAACATTGATCCGTTCGAGCATCGTGCCACAATCAAATTAGAAACCAGGATGGAGAGAAGGTGGTCTTGTCATTCCAAAGACCATAAAGACAAAGCCCATGTAGCCAAAATTATGTTCTAGCTCTATTACGTCATATCATTATAGTTAGTAAATATTTGTTTTCTTTTTTGACAACTCTCTTATGAAGAGGTCACGTACAACCAATGTTTCGTGCTTGACATTGGTTGTGCGTGGCACGACCCCGAGCTCAACGACTGGTAAGTTATTCGTTATTGACACGTCATGTTCGCCCGTTTCAGTTTTCTTTTGCGTTTTCTGGAGTGTTTAGGCTACTGTATACTGCAAATAATTCTCAAGACACAAACCCTTCTACATCAATTCCACGCATATCGCATCCAGATATCTTGCTTTATTCACAAGTCATGAGCCTTTTTCTTGTTCGAACGCTTTCATAAAGTTCTATGCACACTTCAACTTCTACTGGTTAAAAGCAACTTCAGATTTTTTAATTATTTCTGAACTTCTGAGAACGCATTTAATTATTCATATACAAAACATATATAAAAAATTATATATTAAATATTATATTAAAAATCAGGACCTTATGTTTTTCTGTTCGGAGATTAACTCTCGAATGGCTTAATGAAATTGAATAAAATGTTACCTCCTGATGGCAAATCACCATATTTCGCTGGCGTGTCATTTTCAGATCTCGATTTTGAATATTTCACAAAAAAATAACCGTTCACAAAATCCTGCTAATCTACCATTCACCTTAAAAACAAAATATGGCGTCACCACATCAAACGAATGGAGTTGTCGATTTTACGTGATAACACACCAGATAATAATTCCAACCATATACATTTATATTTATCGGAATAATATTTTCAATATAAAAACCAAATAAAATAAAAAAACATTATTAAAAAGCATAATTAATCAAATAGATATTTTTAAAAACGATTCTTTTTTATTTGATATTTCAATTGTACAGCACCATGAGGGGAACACAACGCCATTAGTGCGAGATTAACTACAGTTGATTGGAAGCCAAAGCAAGTAAATAAATATATACTAGAAGATTATCTGGCTTTGCCTTGGTTAAGTGTAACCCTTAATGAAATCTTGATTGCTTAAATTTAATTTAACGGTTTTTAAAAGTTTACAATTAACGTTTTCGTTTATCGTGTTATCTGGTGAACTCGAAATAACCTTAAAAATAAAATGTAAACAATTACTATTTTCATTGATTCTCTTAATTAACCTAGACGAAGCCGTGTTAAGTCTTTCGCAGTCATTAGCATTACATGTTTTTTTTATTTTGATCATTGGATATTTATTGATTGCATGCAGAACATTCATGAGAAAAATATGCGATTTTATTTTTCAAAAAAATTACATGTCATGTAAATAACTTTCATTGAATTAGTATTTTTACATATCAGTTGTAGCTTATGTAGCACCAGTGATTTTTTATTTTTGTTCAAAATTTACTCGTTAGTACATTTTGAAATGACATCAGAGTGCGGACGATTAACTTTAATTGCGGCAGCCCTGCAAGCGGGAACCAATGACGCTCGGTCCAAAGTCATGGAACCTGCAAAAGTGAAAGACATGGGTGAAGACAGTGAAAGACAAGTGAAAGGATAGTGGCACTCTGCGTAAAAAAAAGTACTCCATGTCCATTTGGTGCAGAACCACTCACATATCGTTAACCCGGAAGTTGTGGTAGCACACTCCGGACAGCACTCGCTCGTGGCTCATTTTCGGATCGCCGCCCAAATACATCTGGTTCTGGGCCGTGAATTTGGCGCTGGTGAACAGGAGGAGTGGCAAGACTATCTTCCGCGAGTCTATCCGCAGCACAGATCTGGACAACAACAAGAGGTGGTCAGATCTGGACAATACCAAGAGGTGGTCAGATCTGGACAATAGCAAGAGGTGGTCAGATCTGGACAATACCAAGAGGTGATCAGATCTGGACAATAACAAAAGGTGATCAGATCTGGACAATAACAAAAGGTGATCAGATCTGGACAATAACAAAAGGTGGTCAGATCTGGACAATAACAAGAGGTGGTCAGATCTGGACTATAACAAGAGGTGGTCAGATCTGGACAATAACAAGAGGTGGTCAGATCTGGACAATAACAAAGAGGTGGTCAGACACGACAAGCTATAACGTGGATCTCATGAGGACAATGTTATTAATGGAATTGAAAGAGGCTAACCCGCTTTCCAGTTTGTGGGAATTGTACAAGGCAAACAGATTCCAGGTTCCGGTCTCCAGAACCCCGAGATTTTCCGTCATTTTGTACCCCGAGAGTGAGTTATTGCCGACAGCCCATTCCACTTTTACTTCCAGGTTGCCTTCCACTATCACTTCCAGATGATTGTGCTATAAATAAACCAAATTACAGATTCCAGAATTTTGAGTGAATTGTTTTCCATAAATTTTACAAAACTCGTACAATACCTGCATCATTTTACACAAAAACAATTTAGTTTCAAACGAAAGAGTTTTCTTTAAAAAATTGCGCTTCGCGCAGATTAATTTGATCAATGCGTTAATAACGTTTTGATAATTTAGGACACATTTGGCGCATAAAATTTAGAACTTCTCTTGCACAAAATTATTAATAACTCGTAAGAGCAATTTAAAAAAATGTTCTCTATTTAATTTTCATTATCACTTCTCTAAAATTCTTCAAAAATTAAATACACTTTACCCAGAACTGATCACAGGGTTTTAAAAAAAATGTTGGTCCAATCAATTATGTGTTAAGATAATTAGCAAGGAGCCCCCAATATTTCGACCCAGGGATTAACCCGGTCCTGCCAATCAAACTAAACACTTACAGGGGATGTCGAATAGTAGAGCAACGAAATTCGGCGCTTCTTCGCCGTCCAGTCGTTGGTCAAACGAAACAGGAAGTTGAGTCTCTCCAGGAAGAATCCCAGAGGACGAACGCGGATGGGAGACAATGTCTTGTCTGTAAGACACACGCATGTAGCCAGACTCTGAAAGCCATTCAGGAAAGTTAAGTTTTCGTTCACAATTATCTAGTCCATTCAAATGCAGTGTTTTAGGGATTCGAATAATTCAAGAAATTCAGATACGTCAATGTACCTGTGGACAGGTAAGCAAGGACGCGTCCAGAGGTCCGGTCTTGCGGTCAGCTACCACTGTCCGGTTGGCAACCGACAGGCCAAAGAGACAGCCGACGAAATTGATATCGTTGACCTCTGAAGGCCATCTGAAGGTCGTGCCCCCGTTGTTTATCACTGGAACACCGCCCAGGTGGAGTCTGAAAGGCTGGTCCGTGTGATCCATCCGTACGATGGCGCTTTGTCGGTCTTTCGCATCTACTGTTAGCATTACGCTGCTGATGGTGGCGCCTCCGTCCGGAGTGACCTGTAAAAAGATGAGTCATTAATAAATCGTTAATTAAAAAGTTGATTTAAATGTCGGAATTGGACTTACAGTTACGTTGTGCGATTTTCCGTCATTGTATTGGCTAGCCGATTTATGAATGACTCGTCGCTTGCCTTCCGATTGGTACTCCAGAACCACATGACCATCCACCAGTTTCAATATCAAATGCCATCCGTGCTGCACGACACAATTAATATTTTAGTTTTAATATTAACCGGTCTCCACTTCCGGGTCCCCAAATGTCATATCCGGATTAAAAATTTAAAAAGGAAATAGTTATAGAGACGTTATTGACCACGTCGTTTTCAGCCAAGAGAATGAGAGCGTCGGATTGAATGGTCCGGAAGTAGAAGGTGAGCGGTAAAACGAAAGCCGGCGCATGCGTACTGCTAGCAGTGGCTTCGATGACGTCATTCCCGTTGAATGCCATCGAGTGAATTCGTTTAACTCCCTCCCTATAAAAGAAATTAAATCATTAAAAGGTATATTTATCACATTTCCTACACACCAAAAATATATTTTGTTTTTTATGTATTACATACATATATTTCATGCATGTATTTAATTTTTTCATAGCCCAATTTCAAATGCGAATTTGAATTTTCGAGGAACAGTCAATATAAATATCCTCACAATTGAATTATTTTAAGCAGTCTACCTCTGCGTTTACTTACGAACGGCTTAACGAAAGTTATTACAATTTGATCAGTAGATAGTTTCACAAATTACTATTATAGTGAAAGTTATTTCAGATCTCGATTTTGAGTATTTCTCGAGATATGAGTCGTTGAAGTTTTAAGCCAATATTGCCATTGAAAAGGAAAATTCCAAGATGGAGTTTCTACTTGACCAAAATGGCGCTGCAGTCGCTCTCACGCGCGCCAATCATGTTCTACCAGTGATGCCGGAGCGCTAGATTTTTTCTAATTTTTATTTATTATTATATTTTTATTTTATTATTATTTTCTTTTTTATTATTACATTAAACTTTAAATATTTTAATTATTTATTTATTTATTATTATATAATATAATAAAAATATTATATAAAACAATTATTATTGAACTCTGAGCACACTTACATGGGATAAGTTGTGCATGGGAGCTGTCGTCCACTGGACCTTCGAAAGACAGCCACGTTCACATTTCGTCCGTTCAAGCGCAGAGCACCAACGCACCCTTGGAAATCTGACAACGACTTCGTTCCTGGAACATTTACCTTCAGAGACAACAATATTAGCTCAATTGTATCAGTATTACCAATTTTGTAAACCCACATTTCACTTTTTAATGCCAACCTTGATTCATATTTATCCAGAACAACTTGTCGGTTCAACTGGCCACGATAAAGTGGATTGCGCTACCGATTCCAAAAGTTATTGTAGTTTACTCATGATTAGCATTTCTAATTCAGAAAATCAAACTGACCAATCCTATTTTGTTGCCTATCATCCCTCCGACCCAAAGTTGCCGGGAAAACGTCATCATCTCTGGTTTCGAACCTGCATAGTCGAGAGGAACGGAAATCTGGTTGGCCTCTCCAGTGGCACCCCTCTGGTTCAACGTCAGTCTGTGTGGAATCCTGAGTATTTGAAGATGAAAAATACAAGAAATTTAAACCCAACATAATATTTTTTTATTTTCTAAATGTTATTTATTTTATGGACAGAAGAATTCATCTGGAAACTCGCCAGTCAATCTCTACTCGAGTCCAGCGTCGCATGGCCACATACAGCGGATGAGACACATTCCATTTCTGTTGGCGTTTGCCCTTTTCGTCGCTGCTGAACAAATTCAAACTCAATCGAGATTCGTTTAGATACAACTGGAGACGACAGCCCTGTGAAACACAAACACTCAATATAATTATTACTGAAAATCGTGAAGGCATTACCTTCTTTAGAATTATAATTAAAATAGGGGTTCTTTAGAATCAATTCCCCAATTAAAGGGTTATTTGAATCTCACATCTTTCGGTTTAGACTGACTTATCCTTGACAGGAAAGTATCGATTTTTAAATGGTTGGCATTCGTAACCTTTGACCCGGCGCTGCCCAACTGCAAGACGAACGTGTCCCTCACTTCCGGGTAAATCCACACTTGCAGGTTGATGCCATAGTAGAAGTCCGAGGGAAGTGCTTCAGTCACGTCGACCTCCACAAAACCGGGGGCCTCAAAATGAAGAGGAGTCTGAAATAGTTTGTAATGTTGAAAAAATATTTTCAATTTTGACAGTAAATTTGGTAAAATTTAAATCGATGAAATTCATTTAAAACAAAATTTTGAAATAAAATGAATATTTGAAGTATTTAAAGTTGAATCAATGGAGAATTGACAAATACACTGCAAAAAATCCACCTCGCATTTCTAGACATCTTCTTGTCATTTCGAAATTTTTTCAAAATGATCATATTTCTGCACTCATACAATTGTTTGGACTACTTAAAAATGACAGACCTGAAATTTGGAGGCAACCATCTTTATCTCCGCGATAGTAGTTTCGATTTGATGCAATTTGGCGAGTCTTTCTTCGTGGCGTTCTTGGAACGTCGGTTTTCGAGCAGCTTTCGTCCCATCAATCAATCGAGCGAACGACTTTTCAGAATTCGCAACTTATTTGAAATTAAAATCAGAACCAGCTTTTGGAAACTCAGAAAATATTATGCAAATGATGACACAGCAAGTTACGCTTGTTAAAAATGTAATTGGAATAACAGAAGTTCGAATTCCCAGTAACGGATGACGTGACGTCAAACTGGATAGTCTTTAATCATAAATTTTTTTTATAGCAAATCATAATCTTATCAAAAAATATTATTTCATGAAATTATTTCTCCAACCTGCAGCGGTTGCCAGCTTCAGCGCCTTGTGGCTGTTCACACGTTTGACCTTTACTTTGTAGAACTTTTTCTCAAGGTGGTTGGTGGCGCCGCTCGCCTCGTCCACTACCTTGTCCAGAAAACCACGCCGCTCGACGGCCAACTGCTCCAGTTGTCCGGCTGACGTCACCGTCTCACGGAAGTCGAAGGAGATGTCCCGCATGAGCTCGCCGTACTCCACCAGGTCGGCATGGGATCTGTCCAACTTGTCTTCCATGTCAGACAGACGATGGACAGAACGCTCCAGACTTCGTTTGGCAACTTGGGACGGATTCAGCAGATTATTTCAAGATGATGACCATATTTTAACACTTATTTTGAATTCCAAACGTAGGTATTTTAATTAAAATTAATCGAAAGAAATTAACTGGTTAAGAATACCTCCCACTGACGATGAAGTAAGGTCGACCCTAAAGCTAGAATTCCGCACCTGCGAAAGAACAGTGTCCAGCACTGCTGAAAAACAAGATTCCCAGAAACGTAAATTAACCGGGTCCGATGAACTTTGACTCAACAGCGAACCATATATTTTGTTATCTTTATTACACACTCTGTTCAGTTGTCATTTTTTACATACTTGGTTGCAATTCTTTGTCCACCAGAAAATTCCAAGGGTCACTTATCTCCCGCTCTAGGTAATAGTAAGAAACACAGAATTATAAAACAGATGTAGCATTATGTTTAGTTCACGGTTCAATCGAGAATCCCCAAACAAAATGACAAGTGGATTTATATCCTTTGTTTGAAAACCATCAATCAGCAGCTCAAACATTTTGACATTTTTGATCGCTCGAGTGTACGATATGTAAACCGATGGATGATCAATCATAAAACGTCACCTTTTCTAACAGTCAACTTCAGAGGCATTCATTTCTTTTCGTGCCAACATAACTTCAAATATTAATATTTCAAAATTACAATTTTCTGTATTGAAATAGTTATATTGTGGTAGAAACCTCAGAACAAATCCAAGTATTAAAAAAAATGCTTACTCGCTCTTCCACGGTCCGAATCCCTCAGAAAAATGTCCATTATTTCCGGTGGCATACCGGAAGCGACATCTTCGTCGTAGTCGTCGTCGTCACCAGTTTCCGCAGATGTTCCAGTTGTGGTGTCATTATTACTCCTCAGAATCAAAGGGTCTGGTGGTGGAGAGGTGGACTTCCAATCGTCCAAATACCAAGACCTGGATGTGGATCTGTCACTTTGGTATCCAGCCGACGATTTCACTTCCGGAAATACGGTGGTCTCCATGGTTGTCCTGGAGGCAAATTCGCCTTCATCGTCGATTCTTTCGGCAATCAGGATTCCGAATTGTTCACTCACATCTCTCGCCTAAAAATATCAACTTTTTCAATTCACGCTGAAAATATAAATCAATGATTAAAAAGATTGACGTTTCTTTTAATGACCACAGTCCATACCTTATACATGGTTTCGTTGGCCGACATTATGTGACCCAATATTTCATCGAACCCATTTAGCACATCACGAAATGGCCTCGACTTCTGTTGACCCGACTGCAAGGCACTGTCATAATATACAGACAATTACATAAATTACTCGTAGAAGACGCGCGCTCATTTTAATATTTTAACGAATCGTTTCCAATTGTCCATTGTGAAATCCGAAGTCAGCAACCACTTACCGGATGACGTTTCTGGTTGAATCTTCCAAGGTTTTCGCATGATTATCGGTAAGTCTCAAGAGTGAGGGTCTGACACCACCGGATGTGGTCAACAGAGATAATGATCGATGCTTTTGGTTGATCCTGTTGTTGAGTTTCGACAGGTTTCCACGAAACTTTTTAACCACAGACCTCTCACGCTGATGTGGAATCAAAGAAAGAAAATGCATTTCAACTTTCAATTTACACCAAACTCAGTTTTTTTTTTGTGGCAATAAGCATGCAAATTTTATTTCGTTAAATTAATTTATCATTAACATCATGCATTTGTGTCCCTTATCACTTTATACTTACTGGTTCTAACGCTTTTGCAAAATTCCTTCTGCACTTAAACCCATGTAAACTGTTGGAAACTGAGAAATAGTATTTTGCACTTACGTTTACATTTTTCTCGAACGAATCCCAGAACGACAAAATTGGAAAAACCTCTTCAATCGATTTATTTACGAGTTCAATGTTGTTGTATTTCAACTGAAACAAATAGATCTTCGATTGTAGACATTTGATAGGGGATATAAAATATGTTAAAAATATTACATCAGACAACTCAATCTCCTTAATATTTAATAAGTGCATTATTGAAAGCATTCATTCATTTTAAAAAACACTTCGTCAAACGCTTTTAAAAAAGTTGGTTAAATATCAAAGTTGTCAAAACATTTTTGCCGATTGTTTTTCATAGGCAAATTCTAAGTGTACCTGGAAACTAATAATATATTTCCGCATTTCAGTCGCAGTCGAATTGTTTTGCCAACTCAGCAACAGTTTCAAGATGTTCATTCCGATGCGAGAGGAGTCCTCCAGACGACGCTTCAAGGTCAGACTTCGTCTCTGAAGACGACGGAACTGCTTGAAGTTCGTCTTGGATCTGCGTAACACACTAACAGAACAATTGCTAGTTTATATTTATTGCTTCCGCATTGCGACGACATTGACGAAACATTTTCTCCAGACACACTAAAAATATTCTTAATTATATCTTTAAAGCAAAAGGTTTTCTTTAGACAGTCATTTCGAATATTCTGCGCAAAGTAGGTTATCGAATTTATTTTACCGGTTACTACCCAGCAGACTGATTTGGGCCAGGGTGTTTTCAGCAGCCGCGGCTATTCCTGTGTCATTCAACGAAATGTCAGTGATGTTCTTGGCCATCTCTGGCAAAGTGGACAAAGGAAGTGGACAACCGGAAGTGCATTGTTCGCGCCGGTAACTGGTAGCGATGGCGTGAAGTAGATCTACCGCATCTGAGAGAGAGATAGCAAATAGCGACCTCATGGTCATTCAATAGCCACCAAACACCCCAAAAATAATCCAAAAATTATGATTCCTAACCGATGATTGACTGCTCTGTCCTCAACATTTCATCCAGCTGGAGGCTGGCGCTGCGGTGAAGAGGTCGAATTCCCCTCAGGTACATTTGCAACATGTTATAGCTCTACAAGAAAAACATGTAAAAAAATTTGAAAATGTTTTCGATGAAATTTGTAACGATTTAATTGTCACACTGTCGTTCTAACCATCTTAAACTGCGACTCCTGTTTTAAACTAGTGTCACGATGAGCTTTCAGTTCCAGTTGATTAAAATCCAATTTCTCCAGACGCAGACTTTGAACCTGGAATTTAAAAAGAAAAAATAGAAATATGCAAATTGCGCAATTCTAAATACACCTTATATTTTTGAAACAAGTTAGATATTTATTACCTTTTCATAGACATCGAACAAATCGATCATGGGTCGATACCTGGAAATCATTTCCTTTTAAAATAAAGTTATAATCAATAAATGATAGTTTAGGCAATGTATTCATGGAAATGGACATGACAATGGGCATGACATATCTAATGGCAATGGACATGACATATCTAATGGCAATGGACATGACAATGGATATGACATATCTAATGGCAATGGACATGACAATGGGCATGACATATCTAATGGCAATGGACATGACAATGGATATGACATATCTAATGGCAATGGGCATGACAATGGGCATGACATCTAATGGCAATGGACATGACATATCTAATGGCAATGGACATGACTCGGTTTCATCTCATGGAAATGCCAATTTGTTTTAGTCCAACATGTCAAGCGTGTCCATTTTACCTCAATCAAAATGACCATTCCATGTTACTCGACACGTTACATGTTTGGACCTTCCATTTACCAAGGACAGTTGATTGAGCCACGCCCACCGCATGACCATCCAATAGTTGGGCGGGTACATCTTGAACTCTGACTTCAGGGAGGCGAGATGAGGAGCAATCTGGACCGACAGATTTCCGGTTCTGCGGTACACATCCAAAGAACACGCCTGGCATTCTGGAAATCGACCATTTTTTAAAAATTAATCTACGAATTCGAGTCAAGTGACATTCTTTGAGCAGGTGGATGGATGAGTTCCTCACCGATGCAACCGCCATCGCGGCTCCTCAGATGTCGGTCCTCGGTGGGACACGCGTCACATCGCCGGCCGACGGTTCCACGTCGACAGACGCACTGACCAGTGCGGGGGTTGCAGTCCGGCGATCCTGACCCACGTTTGGAGCAGTCACAAGCTGGACAAGTGAAACCAAATTGAAGCATTCAGAGTTTGTAAAACAAACTAAGCAATATTATTTTTTTTCAATCGATACATCAACTTACGGCGACAATTTGGAAATCCGTAGTGCGCGGGTTGGCAGTGGTCACACTGTCGTCCTCCAATCAGATTTCGACACTGACAATGACCAGTGTCCTGATCGCAATTATTATTAATCGATCCCAGCTTATTGCACCGACATTCTAATTATAAGAGATTATATTTCATTTAACTTATGTTACAAAAGAAATAACATTTTGAAATCATAGATTTTCTTACTTTCGCAGACTGTGTTTGGTTTTTGCGATTTGGAGGAACTCCGATGGTAGCCGAGTTTACAGCGATTGCAGTTTATTCCATCGGTGTTGTCCTAAGGATTTAAGGATTATCAATGTGGTAGATTTATTAATTCGTAACCAGAATTGGGTTAATCTTAATTTTGAATTTCTTACCGAACAATTGGTGCATGTTCCTCCGCCGCTGTACACTCCATCGGAGTTGATGCTCAATCGATCACGATCCACCGTGGCGCTGTAGTAGCAGGTGCTCGAGTGACCGAAACAATTGCAGGCTGGAAATGGATTGGTCAATTGGTTTCGAATTGGTTTCCAGTTAACATTTTCTTTGTAAGTTGAATTAGAAGTTTCCCTCAATTCAAGTTCATTCTCAAAAAATAATTAAAATTGATGCAATTCATTTTGTTGCAATAAAAAGTTATCGATAAACTATCGATTTGTCATGTCTTTTCAACGTTCTTTAGAAAATTACTCCAGTTAACATTTTCTTTGTAAGTTGAATTAGAAGTTTCCCTCAATTCAAGTTTATTCTCAAAATAGTTAAAATTTGTGCAATTCAGTTTGTTGCAATAAAGAGTTATCGATAAATTATCGATTTGTCATGTCTTTTCAACGTTCTATAGAGTTGGCGTTTCTTTAAAGGGTCAGAGAACGATTTCTGTTTTCTAAGAGGTGAGCTTTTCTGCATTACACGATAGAAGCTCCCCACCGTGAACTCGCAATGGCTGCCCGCAGTACACCGATCAGGGCGATTATGTTGAAAGGTCATCGGTTAAATCTGATCCATGTTTTTAACCCCAAATTTTATTTTTTAAAACTACATTTACTCGTAAAAACAAACATTAAAAATGTCAAGAGGTCGGCGACACGATTAAGTAATATCGGGGTCAGCAAATGCGCAACCAGCGCGAACCCACGTCGACTCAACCTTTTTAAACAACACCTGACCTTTGCAATTTCCCGCTAGGTTCGCGTCGGTGGCGGCCGTCCATTTGTACTGGCTGAATCCCGGACAGCAACTCTCGCAGTTGAGGCCGCATGTGTTGTAGCCGCACTCGCACCTCAGACGATGATCTTCCTCATCGAAGGAGCAGTTCTCGGCGAATCCGTGACACACGCAATCTCCGATCACCTTCAGATCCTTCAGCGTATAAAATTGCTGTCCAAATAAACGGAATCCAGAATTTTAACTTTATAGTTTTTCCACTTAAAAAATAGATTATCGATACAGACAATATTAACGAAAGCTTACGTGTTTGAGACTGTCGCTGTCGTTGTATTGAGTCCCGAGCAGGAAACTGCTAATGCGCAGAAAGGTCAATTTGATGTTGGTGACCTTCAATAGTTTCTAGAGGGAGCAATCATTTGTAGTGATTGAGCAGGTGAATCCCACGTCTATTTATAATCATTAGAGTTGCATTTCTTACTTTATTTTCGATTCCTACCTGTAGTGCAATACTGGTTTTGAATTTGTCGGCGCTCGGTCGTCCATGGAGCAATTGGATGATCACCTAGCCAATAAAATAAAATTTTAAAACTAGTCTTGATTTGACGTTAAATTCAGCGACTCGTCGCGAATGATTAGCTTATCCGAAAGATGTTTCTTTAAAGCGGTGGTTGCACCTAGAAGATTGGCTCATAAGAAGCCGATCTTTGTCGGATAGGAACGATAAAATCTCAGCGTCATGTTTTATGCGTGATCTGAAAAATGGCAGCTCCATGGAGCGGATTCCAAGGAGCTAGGAGCGATCAGTTTACTGAGCGGATTCTAAGGAGCTAGGAGCAATCAGTTTACTGAGCGGATTCCAAGGAGCTAGGAGCGATCAGTTTACTGAGCGGATTCCAAGGAGCTAGGAGCGATCAGTTTACTGAGCGGATTCCAAGGAGCTAGGAGCGATCAGTTTACTGAGCGGATTCCAAGGAGCTAGGTGCGATCAGTTTACTGAGCGCTTTCTGTGTGCTCACTCACGGCTCCACTCCGCTCTCCATCAATGACACACAAAAGCGCTTAGTTTTCAAGCATCAGCGCCTCAACTCACAAATAGTTTCATCTAATTGACGTGCAGCCGCGCCATCTATTGAGCAAATATTTCAACGGCATTGGAATGCTCTCACTCCACTTAGGTGTAAAAGAAAAAAATCTGCGGACCGTCGCAAGGGAGCGGAGCACGATCCAGTCTCCCGCAACCGGAAAAGATCGGCTCCTTAGGATCTTCTCAGGTGTAAACGCCGCTTTAGAGTATTGCGCAGAATTTCATGCGTTTGAGTTACAATCCACGTCTAAGTGGAATTCGAAATATTTATCTCCATCCAACAGTAAGATGTTAAAAGTGGGGAGGAGCCGATGGTAGTAATTTACTAAGATGGTGAAAATTGCGTAACAATAATTTGAGTCGTCAGCGAAGAATGCATTCTCGAAGATCAATTAAGAAATTTGAAAGTTTGCCTGTTGTGTTTCGCAAATTTTAATTTTCTTAATTTATCTTCGAGAAGATATGTTAATTTTTTACGTTTATACATTCTTCGCTGACTACTTTCAAATTGTTGTTCCACAATTTTCCCCATCTTAGTAAGATGTTGTTCTGGACTCTTAATTACTGCACTGGTGAGAGGCTGATGGTTTGGTACAGTTGAAACAAGATGCGGTTAATAGGCGATGCGGACTAATCTAGTGCACCATAACTGGCTCCCGATAAAACTGTAAAGCTTGTTATTCATGTTATTATGAATGAAAACTGATTTCTCTTATATTACCTCCTCATTCTCAATGTCAGTGATCGGCCAGGCGTTGCACAACACCTGGT
Source organism: Mycogona germanica (assembly GCA_034698785.1). Lineage (NCBI taxonomy): Eukaryota > Metazoa > Arthropoda > Diplopoda > Chordeumatida > Chordeumatidae > Mycogona > Mycogona germanica. The sequence goes on along the minus strand of JAQGBY010001803.1, from coordinate 5,649 downwards.
CATCGCTGACCAACGGCCGATTGGCCGCCACGCCAAATTGCCGCAGACAGGTGTCGGCCTTGGTGGCGAAGTACTGCAACGGTCGATAGGAGATTCCGTAGTCGGAGCTGACCTCCAGCTTCCAGGTCTGCGGTCGGGGCGACGGACCCATGGTCAGCGAAACGGAAGTGACGTACACTTCCTGGTTGAAAGCAACTGTGATGGCGACATTCTGCTTGCCGTTGGCCGACTTCCACCAGAGAGTGGGCGTGGGGCTGAGAGCGTTGCTGATTGGATGAGAAGTTCTGTTGCAAATCAGACATATGTGACCCTGGAATCAAAAAATGTAATTGATTAAATCGATAGGTCATCAAACTATTGGTTATTTAAACGAGTGCCGGATCTCTCAAATTTTGTTTTTAATTGATCATTTCTTACTTTATCGCGACCGGTTCCGGTGAGGACGCAAAATTTTTCGGGTCGACTCAATCCGCAGGTGGATGACGCGGAGAATTTCCCGTAAGGAGTGATGTTGAAATCTTCCAGCGGAACGGGTGTCGGGTCGACAGAACGGATGACCCATGACCCAACCACCACCACGAAGAACAAGATGACGGAGGATCGGCGATGGCGTCCGAAAAAGGTTGGACAGGTCATTTCCGGTTGACAAAATGCGGCCGCAATGTCCGAACAAAGTGACTTACAATCGATCGAAGAAAAATATAAAAAGTTACAGTTCACAAGAATTTACCGAAATGATTTAACGACGCATTTGGATACCATCTATGTCTTATCTATCATAATATTTGCATTATCAAGACGGATAAAAAGATAAGATATTGTTCCTAATACAAATTAAGCAAAATAAATTATGTAACTAAATCTCATTCATCCGGATCGTTTTGAGAAAACAGACAATTGCTTAAGATTAATTGTTAAGATTTTTTACCAATAAGTTATATCTTATATATTTTTTAGATTCAATTATTTTGGACCCCCCCCCTTAAAGTCGATTGGCTTTTTGACTTACATTTAATTAGATGAATGCGTGTTTCGTTCTTGAAGAACGAAGCGAATTCCAACAATTAAATTGGAGTCCTATCGGACCACCCGTCGCACCGACCGATCAAACCACAAATGACGCGAATCGCCCATTCGTTGATGACGTCACAAGGGTCAACTCGATGACGGTCAATAAACAGGTCGTTCGCAATTGTTTGTTTTTTAAGTGAAAGAAATTTAAGTATTTAACACTATTGTTTTAATTGTTTAATTACAAATAAAAATAAATTAATAAATGTCAAAATTTATTATTAAAATGAAATCGTTTTTTTTAATTTTAATTTCTTTATTGACCGCAAAGATTTTCTCGCTGAAACATTATTTTTAATTAATATACTTATGTCAATGTAAAAAAAATTTAAATCCACGATGAGTCGATTTTTTCACTGTCAAGGTTTTCGTATGAACGGGTCAAATTGTTCCGCGCAATGGCACTGAAATCTAATGAGAACCAGTGTGTGCATTTCGGTAGTTATTTTATTGAAAAGAGCTCTAATAGAATGTCTTATAGAAAGTCCTATTCATTGACATCATCGTTTGAACAAATATGTATTCGATTAATCGATTTTTAAATGCTAAACATGTGTTTTTCCAATCTTTTCCAATACCAGGAAGCATTTCATAACATTTTCAGTCCTATTTTTTGGAACAAAGTTTGGTACAACACTACAACTAATCTTGCAAACAATCGGTGCAACCAGAAAATCAGAGGTCATTCAAAACATTGACACTTCCAATAAAATAATAATCTCGTTTAATACATATTTTATTAGTTACAATTTCCGGGTTCGATTTAATTATATTTACAACGATCATCCGTGATCAATGACTATATTGGTCAAAGTTACCTCATCGACATCGAACAAGATTACTTCCCAAATGTCATTTCTTATATACTTTATTATTGACGATTACGATCATTAGCTGTGCTGTAGATCAATCATATTTTCGGCAATCGCTAAATTATACAGGAAATTCTCTAGAGCCGGTGCCAATTTCTGGTCCAGCAGATTGTCCAGCGACGGCGTGGAATCGCCACCTTGACCGCCGCTCAGCAGTGTGGCCAGATGAGCAATAATCTCCTTGGTCTTGTTCGACACTTCCTGCAAACATCACACATCAAATCAAAGAAACTCGTAAGAATGAAGATTTTCCCATTAAATGAATAAAGTTGCGTTTAAACCTAAAGAGATTGGCTCCTATGGAGCCGATCTTATCGTCTATAAACGAGACACACACATATACTTTATGAAGCAACTTAATTTGTTTTTGACAACTGAAAAATCACTTCTTTTTTCAATTTAAATTAATATTTTTATGGAGAATTTGTTTTCCATTATTACGTCAAAATTTTATTGAGAAAATTATTTAAGAAAACCTCAATATTGAATTTCTTTACTTACAAAAATCAACATTTCTTTCAAAATTTAAACTTCATTTCGGCATCAAAGTTTATATGAAATGCTGGACGCGAACTCGGAAGACGGCAACAAGCTTATTAGTAACAATAATAACTTATTATTTGACTAACAGAAACTTCGTAAATTACAGGGATATTTATTTTGAATTATCTGTTTTTTTCGTCACCCACGACGCAGCCTCGCGTAATTAACTGTGATTTTTACTGTGACAATTACTGTGATTTTTGTTATAAATATCCCTGTAATTTCCGAAGTTTCTGTTAGTAAATAATAAGTTACTATTTTTACTAATAAGCTCGTAGCCGTTTTCCTGAGTTCGCGTCCAGCGTTTCATATAAACTTTGATATTATTTCTCCACCGGCTTCACACCAAAACCACGTTTCATTTCGGCATTTCGAAAACCAAGAAAAACGAACCTTGATGACTTGCTGATCACTCAAATCGTTATCTTCTGCACAGTGAACCATGAACAGGGCGATGTCCTTGTGAGTCTTGCTCATCGCAAAAACATCTGAAATGGACACGTAAAAAAATTCAAACAATAAAAAAATAAGAGATCTCACATTTAAGAAATTCACAAGGTCTTTTTGATTAACGAGACTTTTAAATATCTTCTTGCCTTTAGAATGTGATGCCACCGTGATCTCCATGGCGGCCAGATTGATGAATATGTCGTAGAGATCGTTACGAGTCTCCACCGTGGCGTCTACGAAGCCAGCCGCGTACGGACCGGCGTTCTTCAGGTCGGTCATCTCCTCCGCCGCGTTCAGGTCTACGTACGGATACAGAACGTTCCAGTTCAGTCGGTGCCACACGAACGTAGGCAGAACTCTGTCACGTCACACACACATGAAACAATTACTTTTAGAGGACATTTCAAATTTCAATTGATGACGAGCTGCGAGCTTCAATTTGTTAACCACTGACCTCATGAAGTGTAACAGGCTATCCAATCGGTGATGATAAACGACCAATCTCTTTTTGAGGATTAGCGCCGTATAGATGAGAATCGTTTCCAATTTGAACATATTTATGACAGCTACACACAAAGAGACGCAAGAATAGGCAACCAATTAGTATTTCTTTCTTTCAGTCTAGGGGGCAAGGGAATGTCGATGGATTTCGTTTTTCAATTCACCTTTGACTCCGGCATTGGCGAAGGACCGTTTCTGCTCAAAGTCACGAATTAGGAAGGTCCCGTTCTCTTCAGTGCTACATGAGCCTCGGGTGACTACTGAGAGATACAGCTGAACGATCGAGGTCGGCGTTCCTACCTGCGCATGGGAATTGAAAAAAACGATTTGTAAAGTAAATTACAAATTTCAATTTTACCGTTGGAAGGAAGTATACATATTTTTTAAAAATTTAAATTCATAAGAAAATTCCTGAAACCGTGGAATCTTCCTGTCGAGATCACATTCACGCGTAATCATTTTTTGAATGAACATCTTCGAATATTTTAAATTGACACGAAGAATATTCTTGACTCACTCTCACTTTAGACCCAAACAAACTTGCAATTTCGCTGAGCGTGGTTGGTAAAAACTCTAGTCGTTCAACTAATCCACATTACATTAAAATTAGAGTAATCATTAATAGCTTGGAAGTGCTCCTCTTTGCAAAATGGTCACAAGAGTGGCAAGCTGTTGAATTCGTTTGAACTGAAACACTCACAATTCAATAATCAAATATTGAATTAGCCCACCTTGCAGTATGTTTTGCTCAAGATGCGGCACAGCGTCTTGTACTTCTCGGGATTAAAATCTCTCGTCCACAGCACCAAAACAAATTGCTTCACCTTGAATAGACATAAAAGTCAGGTCAACACAATTTCTAAAAAAAAATTGAGAAATTACTGGAACTGGGCGTTTTGACTCGGCTTAACTTCAAGATGTTTTTTTTCTGACCCTTGACAAATTGTCCGCTTCAAACACTTCGGTCGTGTGCAGGTAGTACCAACTTCTCTGGTAGTGTCCGTAGATGAAGGGGACGTGTTTTCCGGGCCCGTTGTCATTATGCAGGCCACATTTCCTAAGTGAAATACTTCGGTGCTCGTCGCTGACGCTGGGATAGGCCCACGTCCACAACACATCCCCGTTGGAATCCTTCTCTGTGGAACGAACAAAAATGCACCATCGGTCGCTGAAAACCAAATCTGACTCATTCCTATTGTGATATGTTATCTGGACACAACTGCATAATGTATGGGCCAAGATAGCGGTTCATTTGTCGAGAGATGGAATTATTACACTCAACCAGACGAGATAACCGACATAACAATGCCATCGAAATGTGCACCCCGGGTCGTGATTCCAAGTAGTTAGATCACAAGAGATGACCTTTGAGGGGACTATTGTTTTACAGGAACTTTTCCGAGCTATAACAACAACTCCATGTCAACCAAACATTGATACACCCCCCCTTATCACATTGATTGTGCCCTCACAAACGATGGGTAAAACAAGAACAATAAACAGTATGTCATCGTCTTGTTTCTTCAGATCAACTCACCGATTAATCCACAACATTTTAAATCACTAATTGACGCCATAATTGATTAAAGATGGTTTATAATACGACAAAGTTTTCTTGCTATTCCAACCACTACACAGTTCGCCAGTCATTAACTCCTGAATGGGAAGGAGGGGGACGCGTCACGCACGAGAATGTCACCAACCAGAACGTCAGATACAGGAACCTGGAACGTCATATACGAGAGGCGACACCGATCAGAGACGTCACTATAAGGAAGCGACAGAGACGAAAGCGTCACGCATGAGAGACGTCAAACGCTAAATTTGGCAATTCCCTCACCATTTATCCCTCCCTCCCAAGAAGGCTAAATAGATATAGATTTCCGAACAAAAATATTCTTCGAAATGTATTGCGGAAGTGTTAAAAAAACGCGGAATAATTGTGAGCACGTCTACACAATTAGTGATCACCGTGCACGGTGGTCACTAATTCGCTAGATGGCACCGCCGTTCTTGCTCGTCAGGATTTAAAGTCTGCCACCTACATCTATATAATTCGGAATACTTGTGTGCGTTCAATTTCTCAAATTCCCCTTTTCACAGTCGCCGTCAAATTGCTCTCGGGTTGACGCTATTCTTCAGCTTCCCTTGGTGTTAGGTTTTTCGTTGCTAGCCAAGTATATTTGATTTCTTTTGTATCCAATTATATTAT
>JAQGBY010001802.1:0-26749 GCA_034698785.1 Mycogona germanica | reverse complement strand
GCCCAATATTGGTCGCTTTTCTTCGATCCTCTAACGATTCCCATCCCAATATTGACAACATGTCCGTCACACTATCCTTTCGACCAAATCTACCGCTAATAAATCTAGCAGTCCTCCTTTGGACCATTTCAACCCCACATGGTGAGGATCCCCAACGGAGCTACAGTATATTCAAGCAAAGGTCCGACCTAAGAGAAGTAGGCCACTGAGTTAAACCTGTTTTAAGACACCCCTTCAAAACACTTTGGACCTAGCAATTCACTGCACCAGTCATCTTTTGTATTTGGTTTTTCCATGATCGTTTAGGAGTCATTTGCAGACCCAAATACTTGTACTGTTAAATAACCTTGAAAGGCTCGATCTGGAAGCATGCATAATGAAACACTTGTCAACATTGAGTTACAGCTGCCATTTCTTACACCAAGTAGTTAAAGCATTTAAATTTTTTTGTAATTCAACCGAGTCCCAGTCACATTTTATGCCCCTGTACAACATTGTATCATCAGCATAGTTTTATGTTGGATTGGACGACTTCACATATATCATTAGTGTATAACAGGAACAAGAGGGCCCATTCCTCATCCTCATTAGTTCCTCATCCGTCTTGGCGTGTAATTGCTCATTTTCATTAACAACTCATTGTCCATTCACTTTAGCTAATAATCGTTGATGAGGGAACGCGTAAAAAGCTTGGCGAAAATCTAAGAAAATCAGATCTGGCTGTTTACATCCATCCAAGGATTTCGGAAGGTCAAGGGTGATAAGGACAAGTTGTGATTCACATGAACGTCCCTTCATAAACCCATGTTGTGCATCATGAAGGACATTCAAAGAAAACGAATAGGAGACGATGGTAGTTAGTATTAACTAAAACGCTGGGAAATTGCAGGACTACAATTAGAAACTCGGTAACGAGGATAGTTTAAACGTAAAATTTAAAACATCTTCTAGAAGATAAAATAAGAAAATGAAAATTTGCGAAACACAAAAGACAAACGCAAGAACTCAACCTTGACTTCAAATTATTGAGTAATGACGAAAGTCTAGAGTTCTTACGTTTATCTTTTGTGTTTTGCAAATTTTCATTTTCTTAATTTATCTTCTAGAAGAGGCGTGTGTTTGTATAGGCAATCAGATCGAAGATAACCGAACCAACTTCCGCTTTCATCATCTTGCATTTCTTGTAAATAGGTATTGGGCTTCGGAGTAGTGCCGAAACGGTTGCGGTTCCCGTCAACAGATGTCGCTAGTGCGGAAAGTGGGCCGCGGCCAGGGGGAAGTGGGGGAGGGGATACCACCTGTGGCCTCGTAGGGTGGCCTCGTAGGCTCGGAGCGGCTTCGTTCTGTCGACAGGGAACAAAAAATGAACGCGACACTCAGTTTCAGCAATACAACAGGGCTGTACCTGATTCGTGACTCCAAAATTTTCATCTGGATCTGAATCCGTGAACTGTTTAAAGCGAGAGTCCCAGGAGCATCAGATCATTTTGTAAACTGGACAAAATCTAAAGAACATTACAGAGATACTTTATATTCGAAAATTGAAACTTAGCACAATTGATTTGGTCCTGCTGATTGACTAACTTGTGCCATCCAATAAGGACATTCTGATTCAAATATTGAGAATTCGTTAATTTTGGAAAAAGAGGGGATAAAGTTCATCCCTGCTTAATGACTCTGTAGGGATTTGACCCTCATAGAAGGGAAAAGTTGATTTATTTTGAAGCTGCGCCTAGATCTATAAATACGACTGGATGTCCAAGTGTCCAAATGCGAGTGTGTGTGTGTGTGTGAAAGGAAGGGAAGGGTTTGTTCCCGACAGAACCCTTTTCTCTTCTGTTGTTGTTGGTATTGATTTGTGGGATTTCACTGGTCGTCAATGGGTGGCCACCTCTTGCCCACGGTGCACCGACCGACCGAGCGCCCCAGCAAACCCCATTAACCCATTCAGCTCTGGCCTCCAGATGCCATTACGAACGGTACTTGTTGAGAGGGAATGCTGGGAAAATGTGACCTTCTTTCTGCAGTTGAGTCCAGCCAACAGCAGCTCGACCCCCGTACAATCAATAGCGTGGAATCCGCTTCTTTTCCGGCACAAATCTGTTGTGGGCCGCGGTCACACATTGTGTGCTCTCGGCCACCGTCGTAAAAATGAGGCAGCTCAAGAAAAAGGCCAGAAGAACCCAGATGAGGGAGGCAGAGGCCTTCTACTAAAGAAAGAAAGTGTGTGTGTGTGTGTGTGTGTGAAGGAAGGGGTATCTAGATTTATTGCCTCCCACCACCACCACCACCACCCGTGATGGGTGTCGAACCCCGGCCCTTTTTTTTCTCTCTCCCTTTCGCGTGTGTATTCGAGCACGACGACGGGATTTTCGTAATCCCCTGGCTGAGTCGTTTTGTTCGATCTTCTTCTTTGGTGCTGTGCCTGACATTGGCCAACATTTTGGAAAATCGGGGCCGCTCAGGGTCACGCTAACTCCCGAGACCAGCTCTCTCATCTCTTGTTGGTGTCTCGATAAAATATTGGGTGGACCAAAGAAAGAACGAATTGTCCGCCAGGCGATGTTGGTGCTGCGGTCCCGGGGTTCGATTCTCGTGGTGCCGGGGGGAGGGGAAGGGGTCATTGGTCATATTGAAAAGGGGACTCTCACTTTCGTGCGCCCGCACATTGAAAGGGTTAATGGCTGCACCACGAAGAGTGATCTATGGCGTTGATTTATACGCCAGGCCATTCCGTTGACGGTCAGCGGGCAAAACGGTCAACGGATCATCATCGGATGGATGCGAATGGACGTGCCGGCACACAGACCCTGACCCCGATGGCCGTTAACGGCCGACGGGAGGCCACACGTGCAATACCCCCCTCCTGCCCTTCCCCTTCCCCTTTTACCCCTATAGACCCTCTCGATGCAGTTCTGCACTTTTCCCCTTGACGCTGCTGAAGACAGAATTGATTCATCCACCAGCATCGTTTTGGGGCGATCGCTGCCAGTTCGAAATGTTCGACTCGGCTCACTCTGCTACAAACTTTTAATTATTTTCGGAAAACAGTTAAGTGACGAGACAACTAGTGAGGAAGCCTCGCAATCCCACATCCATCGCTCCGATAGTATCGAGTTGTAAGACTATGACGACGATGGATACATTGGAGATGTGAATGTAGACGAAACGTTTGCTCTCAGTGCCGCCTGGTCGACCGTGGCATCATCCGCAGGACGTCCATGCACAAACACATGGATATCGGGCAAAAGCGGCTCATGTAAGTTTCCCTCATTTTGCCTGCGAGAGTTTCCAGTTTCCATGGGCGACCACGAACGGAAGTTGAACTTCCCTACCACTCCTCACTCGCCACCCTCCTCCCCACAAACACATTTCATATTCCAAAGACAAATTATGTGTTCGGTCACAAAATGCACGCTGATTCCGAAAAACGTTTCCGCCAAAATTCTTACCGGACACTATCGAGTCGAGCTTCGACTTTGTTCTCTCTCACAAATTGAGCTCTTCCGAGAACTAACTGCTCTCCTCCGCTCTCTGGTTGCCGAGTTGTTGTTGCCAGTTGGACTGAGTTCAGTAAATATGCATCGTTGGGGGATTTATCCCACGCTGCCATTGAAACTGGGCCCTGCCCCGCCCCAATCTCCCCTCGCCCACTCCTGCTCCTGACATGTCTGGCCCGGCCTTATTTACCTGGACGCTGCATCTGTTTCCTGCCAAGGCGTCCCTCGTGTGCACTCTGCTTGCTGATCTGCATTTCGCTCTACTTGGTTCCAGTATACCACCACTATATTGAATCGGCTCTCGTCTGGATCAAAAGGATGGACATCCCTCACGCCAACCGCTCGCCGCACGTATAATTTTCCCCGCTGATAATACACAAAATTGCTGGCCCCAACCACTGCCATAAGTTTCTGTCTCGGGACGTGACTGGAGCGCAGGCAGCATCTGCGCTGCAGTTTGGGGGAGGGGATAAACAAGTCCGAGAAGTGAGGTGACCTCGGTGTCCTGACCCACCAATTAATAGCTCTCTCGCTCTCTGGTCTAGACTAGAACCGATCGTTAGTAAGAGTCCCGGCTCACCGTAATCTGGATCCGAAATCATCCGAGTTTTGACAGGTGACCGAGTTGAGTCGCTCCAGTTGACGTCCCAGTCCCCGACCAGTTCACACGCTCCGGCAAATGGAGGCCGAATTTCTGTTTCCGGGCCAGTCCCACACTCCTAGTGCCAGGTGCCTCATTCGCCAGAAGTGCACCAACTATTCCTAATGACGAACAAACAACCAACACTTTGCATACACCTATTATTATTATTATTATTTGTTTAACCAAATTGATAATTATGGAATATGGGCGGATTGTAATCGGAGTGTGCGGCGCGGCCCCGAGTCGTCCCCGCTCCATCCATCCATTCAGAAGGAAATTTGTTTGGGGGTTTATTATTTTTTAATTAATTAACCATCCACTTTTGACAGGATATTAGTTTGACGACTGCTGTTTATCGCGTCACCCGTGTCAGCCCTAATGCCCACGGAACAACAGACCATTTCCGTACGAATGACTTAATTATTATTATTTATGTTCAAAGTTATATGTGAGGAATGAAATATTGCGAGCAGTGTCCAGGGTCAGACACATGGGGAAACAAGGTCTGTCTATCCAACGGCGGGTGCGTCTCCGACATTTCTTGTGATTGGTCACCGATTGAACCCTCACTTGAATTTCTGGTTCTTTGTTTTTAAACCTGGCCCGAGACTGGTGAAATGGGCCTAAAATGGGTGTTGCTGACCCACTTAACCACCTGGTAGATTGCCCACGAGTGACTAGGTGGATGCGCAACATGAGAATGTGTTCCGACGCAACCTTTATTACAGAGTATACGTCAATTTAATAAATACCATATGTACCTACCTGTGTATATGTGTACGTGCGCGTATGCATATACAAAATGTAATTACAAAATGCGTGGGAACAATCCACCAACACCACTCACCCACTTCCTTCTTCCCCAATACCCACTCTCGTCTAGCCCAAATTCCTTGTTTTAGTTAGCAACACGCCAGGTTTTATCAAATTAATGACAAAGTAACTTTTGTTAATTTCATATTATTTCTTCGCTCGAGAATGAAAGTATGGTGGATTTGGGGATCCGTAATGACGCTCTCGTTCTTGGCCACCTAAACTAGTCAAAAATCATGAAGATAAAACAAAGCACCGAAGAAGCGTTGATCTCCTACAATTGAATGGCCATTGTTCCATGTCTCGTACTCGGGGCTACAACTTTTTTCATATTAATTTTTGCTCTCTTTCCATTTTACGATATTATTTGATATCTGAAAAAATAAATTGGGAGATGAAACGCATTGTCTTGAGCCGGGGACAGATTCGTCCGATAGTGCCTCTGAGTGTGATAGCCTGCCCGATAGCTGCGATATCGATTAAAAATACACGTAACCCCTTAAACACGCGACTAGAGTCCTAGGGACCAGTATTGGTTCTATTTCAGTGATTCTCTGGACGACAGGCTCGGATGCGGATCCCGTAAACTGAGTTGGGGATCGGGCAAGAAACTGGCAAGATAGATCTCTTTCTTCGTCGCCATTCCACCCCACCACCACCACGTCGTCCCCCATCCGCCTTCTATTTTCCTAGTCGAGTTCCTTCCTCCACAACTAGCGTTTGTTTTGTTAAATGAAGGATTGGTAATGCGCAGTGGAGGGAAAGAGGCGGAAGAACACGCCGGGACCAAATTGGTGGTGGTGGTGGTGGTGGTGGTGGTGGCCAAATGTGTGCGTGTGCGGACCATTGCGAGTCAATTGGGCGCGAACGCGGCATGCGCCTCGATGCGCGTTCTGCCTTGGTTGACAAATGGAAAGTGAATCCCTCGCTCGCCTACAAGGTAAGGAACACACCGTGGTGGGTGGTGGTGATGATGGGGGAAGGGCGGTGGCGGACTCGATTGCCAAACGCGACCGTCAACGCTGCGCCACTGCCAAGAGATAGCTTTAGTCGATTCGCTACGAATGCATGGCCCTGTATAATGCGGGTGACGTCATGGACAGAGGGGGAATCGAGAGGAATGTCATGCTCATTATCCCACTTGTCATTTAAGTTCATTACAGTTTTACAAAATTTAATATTGCGTGAAGGAATGATCAATTGTCGGAGTAAATTCCGCGGCTGGGGTTGTGTAACCGAATTAGTGCTGGTCACACGAAAAAACACCTTCCAAATCGATATGAGGTGAATGTGGTGTGGTCCATGTATTTGGCGATCCGGTCCGATTGTTCGGCGTCCTCTGTCGAGAGCCCCAGTCGTGGCATCCTCTTTTTTAGCCGTTTGTCTGCAGCCACGGGTCAGCGACCTCTGCGCGCATCTGCTCCAGCATCCGGGGACGAGCGAGACCATCTTCACAGAGTGTATTGGCACGAATTAATTAGGTGGCGCGGTCCCGTCGCGATGATCGGTGCGGTTGAGCTCGCAGGTGTGATGATTGGCCGTCTGGTGGTCGCCGGTGGCCACGGGGGACTCGCCACTTCCAGTCAGTCAAGTCAGTCAGTCCACGACCGTTCGCTCTCACTCTCTCTTACTCAATTACTCAATTCGAAACGGCCTTCGTCATTACGTGTCTCACGCCTGCTAATAGACGCGAATGGCCAACCTATTAAACGTCTGGCGCGTTTGGAAAAAAAATTAATTGCGGGTGGTGGGAGGGGGTGGGTGAGGTAGATGACTGCCGTCACCCCCTCAATAGTCTCTCTCCACGCATGCGGAAGGTATGGATTAGAAGGGGTGCTGTGTACGTTTGTGTGTGGTCATGGCACGCGTGCGTGTTATCGGTTCCCCCGTCAAGGACACCCAGGTAAACGAGTACACACACACACAATACGTGAGCACAATTTTAAAACCGCGATTGACTGGCGTCGGCATGAGTTGCTGAATGTGATAGGTGTGTGATAGGAGCAGGATCGGCTGCAGGGAGCTTCGTGCGGTGGACCACAGGTGGCGTTAGTCGCGCGGGAAGCTCGTATCGCATTTGGAGAGAGCGACATTCGATGACGCTGCCACCTTAAGATGTCGCCTCCACCAACTCCTTCGTCAAAGCGAGACTTAATATGTCCACAATCGAGAAAAACGTAACCAGTCGTCGCAAAATATCAAATGAAGTGGATAGATTGCTTAAATTGTAGTTAAATTGATTAAAAATTGACGAGGACTGATGAGGTGACATCAACTATATGGTCATCGATTTCTTGTACTTGCGAGATTTTAGTGTTGCCGTCTTAGCCGAATTACTTTTACGCGTTATGCTGTTTCAACGGAGAACAAGGTCTACTCAATCGTGTCATTCGTACTATCCTTTCCCTCTCCCTTATCTTTCCCCCACATACACTGTATATCGATTGGTGTCATCACATTGTCTCCTATGAGACCCTCCCTCTCCGCTCGACCAAGCAATGCTCTCCTCAATCAATATGTGGTCTCTAACAAAATCAAATTTTTTTCGTCAATAAAAAAATTCAGCTCAACCTCATTATATGTTGGGCTCGTCGTCAGCGAATTGAGCTGGACGAGACCATCGCTAATCGAATGACGAAGATGACCACCCCATGACTAGTCATTCGTGAGCGAGAGACATCGGACGATGGACTAACCACGTTGAACGTGCTTATTGCGGTGACGGGGGTCGGAGGGGGAATTCATTAACCGATGAAATAACTAATCGTTCACATTCCTTCGGTGTCGTTGCAGGCAAGAGTCATGGCGTTGGTGGTCTCCACTCGGTCCGTCCAATCGTCGCCCGGGAGAAGCAGTTAATGGGACTGCGAAAGATTGGTAAGTCCTCAAATCTTATCTTATCTAAACCTTCGACAGGTGTCAGTACTGTTCTCGATCGAGGTGTTCCTATTTGACCTTTTTTTTAAATTTGTAAATTGTTGTACATTTTAATTTTTTAAAAATTGAGCGAGGAAATTGCTGAGTCCATTTCGGCTCTGTTTTTGAGTGGCGCATTGCAGGTTTGCCATTGCGTGGCATTCCGTTTGATATTCCGCGGTGGTGTGTTGGAGAGAGAGAGGGCGGGGAAGATGATTCCTGTTTAGAAAGAAGGCGGGGGAGGAGGAGGAGGGATATAAGGTCGGGTTCACCCCTCCCTCCTCATTCCAAGCCCGATCCCTCGAAGGAAGTCCCAGTTGGCCATGAGCCAGCGAGCAACGACCGCGTAATGCGAGCGCCAGTGATGTGATGGTGGCGGTGGTGAGATGACGCAACGCGGAGGCTGTTGGCGCACGCTGGCCGGGGGTTTGGGGGTTGGGGGGGATGTGTGGGGGTCGCTCACCCTGGACCAGTGTTCTATACAACAGCAGTAGAGTAGTGTGGCACTGGGCGTGTGTGTGTGTTGTCGGTGGCCAGACGCGCGCGCCAAGGCTGTTAAATTGCCTCCTTCGGTCAGGCCAACTCGGATGCCCTATTGATCTAATGCGAGCCGAGTGAACGCTGCCAGTTCACACCGAGGTGCCGTTTTCCTTTGATCTTTCTTTTTCTCTGATCAGTGTCAGGAGCCGGGGACGTGCTCCCCGGAAATATTTATTATTTTTTATATCTGCGTGGATGCGTGGGGTGTCTAGTAGTCTCACTGGATCTTTCACTCGATTTGTAATTTGAGATCAATGGAACAAATATTTGGAGAGAATGGGAGACGGCAATTGATTTATTGCTTTTTAAAAAAAGTTTATTTTACAGAGGGCGAATAGGCAAAAATGACATGATTCACCGTAACATTTTTGTTTTTCGGCGATGGATACATTTATTTTTGATACATGAAACCTTTTGTCCAGCTGTCACGACACTTCACCATCCATTGGTCAGTTGGAGATGATCCTCTCTTACAGTAACACATCTTTCTGTGACCATTGCAATTGACAAGGTAGACATAAGTTTCATCCAAATTTATCAAAAATTTGAATTTTCCATCCGCCAGGTGGCGCTCATACAGGTTCCTCGCGTTGGTCTTCCTGTTAGCACGGTGCCCAGGTGTGGAGTTGTCCGGTTGTTTTTTGGCACATTTCTTGTTGCAAATCTCGGTGGATTATGTCACTTATTGATTTCTGTGACACACCACAGAGTTTCCACATTGCTCGTTCACTCATTGGATTAGCCTTGTTGATCCACTTCCTCACTTTGCTGATGTTATGTTCTGACCTCGCAGTTGTAGGCTTAGCACAAATAGCTTTTTCGTTGGCTTCTCCATTTCTTTTGCACTTGAATCCACCATTTCTAATTACTCGACATATTGTAGACGTGCTCACAATAATTACGCGGTTTTTTTAACACTTCCGTGATACATTTCGAAGAATATTTATTCGGAAATAGTTTTCATCATAACATTGACTTCATAACTTATTTGTGGCGCTATTTTTCAGAATTATTTTGTCAAGTTTGAAGGAATGGTAGAAGACATTTTAGAACACGTGAACAAAAACATTTCAGTGTGATGTGATAATTATTAACAAAATAATATAATTTCAAAGTCATGTCATTTTTGGCTATTCACCCTCTGTAATTTTTAGAACATCGATCTGTTAGATTGGAGGTGTCCACTGATGAGTGGAAAGCGCATCGGGTTACTGCACCCGTGCCCGGAATTTTTGGGACGACTACTGTCTCCCTTGATAAATATTTTATGAAATGATTTCAAATGATTTGAATTTTCCTCGATGTTGTGTGTCGAATGTGAATCGTCATCGTTCTTGTTTTTCGTCAGTTGCAGTGGTTTTCATTTAAGAGTTTATTCTTACTAAGTAATAGGTCGCATCCCGTTTTTTAAAGTTTTGCTTTTTATATTCCTGTTACCACTAATCACATGGATCTGCCATTTCGATTCCAACCACTGGTGGTGGTGGTGGTGAGGGGTTTAGGAGTAGGATGGGACGAGGGTGGTGGTGGGATCAGGAAGTCAATTCCGGGTCCCGCATTTGTCCTCGTACTGCTTCCCAAATAGGTTAGATGGTGACATTGAGAGGCGAGTGCGGGGGAGGGCGTTGCGGAGGTTGATCGTTGATCTGGGTCAGGTGAGAAAGAGCGAGAGAAGGAGAGAGTGAGTACAGGCGTGGTGGTGGGGCTTCTCGTAGTTCACGGAGACGTGGCTCTCTCTCTCTCTCGCCCTGGCCATTGTTGATCGGCTCGCTCCTGTGTTTGTTTACATGTGCTTGCGCTGGACTGTTGTTTACTAACCCCCTGAATTCGCCGTGGCAACGACAACACTGCCTCGCTGAATTAAGAGCGACACGTGTTTGCACTCGCCACACACACACACACGGGTTGGTCGGGGCCGGGGATGGCCGGGGGTGCGGCTCGACCACACAATTCGGGATCGTTGTTTCACTCTGTCCGAACCGAACGAATCCCCCGAATCCCAACCGGCCCCAGTCAATTGCGATCAACGCGTGTGCGCCTTCGGAACGCCTGGAAAAGCCCGGCGCACGCACGGACTATTGAGATTGGCACGAGCGCACAGGTGCACGTACATGAACGGAGGCAGGGAGGGAGGCAAAACGGGGCTCGCATTCCAATTTCATAGCCCGCTTTCCGGGAGCGCTATCTCACCGCCACCACCACTCCGCTCCGCACCGCTCCTCCACGTGTCGATAGGGGAACAGAGAGAGTGCTGCGCGTGCGTACGTGCGGACGTGCGCGCGTGCAGGTGCCTTCGATCGGAGCGATTAATTATTCAGCGTGCGTGGCAACGTGTTCCAGCGACTAGCTTCACTCGTGTGCAACTCCATTGGCACTGGGCCACTTTTTAAATAAGGCACACTTTCAAATGCCACCTATAAATGTGCTCGTGACATAGCGTGAAAACGTGAGACAAGTTCCAGAACCTTTGTTGTGTCCTTACTCTCTCGGCTCTATGAATCAAAATGCGGAGTGGGGAAGGATTTCCGATGTTGGGGGTGACTAGAGCTTAAAAAAATCGAAATCGAAAAAATGGTATTACTGCTTAGACGTGTTCGGTGGTCGCCTTCACCATTTTCTGAATTCCTGACTTGACACTACGTTAAGCAATAGTATTCCCGTACTCTGGACCACCTTTCGCCCTCCCACTGTCTCCGAGAGTCTGAGAAAGTCGAGAGTCGGAAATGCCTTCTTCGAGAAAGTTGGGTCTCCTCCTCCTCACTGTTGTCCGGACGCTCACCTTGATGGGAGTCGTGATTGGCGGCCGTGGCCCAGTCGTAAACGTCACTGTGGCCTCCTTCCGTCCGACAGAGGTTCTCAGTTCTGTCGCCAGTTGGGAGATGGCGTTGCGCTCTGCTTCTCTCGCCCTGTGAGAGACATTCGTATGCTAATGAATGGGCAAATAAAGAAAGCAGCAGTTGTTTTCTCGCTCTCTCCACCAGGCGTTGTTCCGTTGTACCTCGGTCGTTAACCGCTTGTGTGTACTCGAACCATCCTCTTGAGACCTCTCATACACCTAACATAATTGTATACTGTACAGGAACCCGGGTTGACCAGTTTCCAATTTGCACTAGTTGCTCTCCTTTAATAAAACGGGATAATTCGGGGTTCGATACAGCCTCGGACTCCGCAACTTCATGACATGATGTGTCGACAGGAAAAGTTTTATGGAGCTCCAGAAACGTTTAAGCGTTCCAGTTCAGTTTTAAGCCTGAACGTTGGGTCTGAGGAGGTCAAACGACGGACGAAGGGGCTCGATGTCCGTGGAGCTTGATCACAATCGTGACAACCCTGCACGCCTGACCGGAAGTGGTGCAACTCGGCGGTTTTTTCTTCAGGTCACCCTATCCCGCTCTTCCCTTCGATCGACAAATTCATTTTTTTCATTTGCCGCTCTCCTAGAAGAGACGAAACTAGGGAAAAAAATCTCGAGCATCTTAGGAACAATCTTTAATATTCTTATTCGCCGTGTAGGCTGGCCATTCTGGGCCCGCGCCAACGAAACGACAAGCAAGCTGACCGGTTTCCAGGGTGCGTGGCCATGTCCGGGTCCATGTCCAGCTCTACAACCACACACGGCGACACGGCTGGCCTCCGCGTCCTAGAGCTGGCCTACCCCGCGCACATTTATGGCAATACATGTACACGTATGTATATACGACCATGTACAACTGTATCCACTCACGCCTCATTTCTCCTGGCTAGAAAATTGCCTCCACATTCGCCCCACCACCACCCCCTTCAATGGGTTTTACTCGGCTCGCTATTGGGTGCGTTCGCCTTGGCAGCTGCATAGAGACTACTGTACTCTCTCTCTCGCCTCACCCCCGACGACGACGACGACGAGTAAACAACAACGGCGGACCCGCTGAAAACGAAAAAGAAATGATGGTAATAAATGTGGATGAAAAATGCCGCAGTGTTGAGTTCAGTTCTGGTCTGCAGACTCTGCTCCGACTCTCATCTATCTATCTCATCGCGAATTTTTATGCATTTGCTGCATTCGGTGCACGCACGAGGACACCTACTGTACTGTACTTTACCTGTACTGTACTCGCCCCCTCTCTCTCCATGTTCTATTCCAGCATTTATGTCCTGGCCAGTGCAACCAGAAACCGCAAAATAGATGCAATTCCTATGTTTCTAGTCTTATTTTTTCTGGCTTTTCTCTGCTTCATCTTAAGAGACTGCACGTCTTGGAGTTGCAGCGACTCAACCTGAATTGAATGATTCAGTTTCCTCTCTTGGAATTGATTGAATCGAAACAGTATCGACTTTGTACATTTGGACACTTTCAAATTGGATTTATATTTCGTGTACAGATAGCATTCCATCGAGATGCACTTAGCATAAGCGGCTGACAATTAACTTGGTCGATCGCTCATTCCGAGAGGAAACATATTTCTACAACTAATTCCCGAGCATCGACATCACTGGCCAATAGCGAGCCTCGAGCCGTCTTATTCGTTAGCTAACGAGTAGGACGTCATTTGTCACGTGGTCGTCTTCCCGACAGGCGGATTGTGTCAGTGGGACCCCCATCCTCCCCCATTCCACTTGTGGCCCTATACACGTGCCATTCTTATTTCGGCACGCGCCACTTGTTCCATTCCAGCAAAACTGGAACGATCGAACTATTCCAGCGCGCTCATTGACGACGAAAGACAGGCATCGAGCAAAACCGTCATTGTCTTCATCTTACCCGTCATGCAACGCGCCTCGTCGCATTAACGCCCGATAATCTCGTTTATAATGAGTGAATTTTTCCCCTTCGTTCCAGCGCTAAAAATGCAGTTCCTGACGAAACAAAAAAAATTGAATTCTGCCGGATTCGAATGCTCGGAATCGGTGGTTGCGTTTTCCGCGGTGAAACCGCCACACAATGGATCTAATCGCTTTCAACTCCTACTAAATCGATAAAATTGCTTACTAAAAAATACGTGTTCTTCCGGTGATGGCCAATTATAAAACTAGATTTAGGGATTTCCTGGAAGAGCGGGCGTTTTGCCATTGACTGGTCAGAGATAGGTGGACAGATCGATCGTTTTCAAGTTGAGTGGACCACGAACAAATCGATTAATTTGCTTGTAGTTAACTCGCTCGTGATTGCTGATGCAGTGGCCTTAACTGACCACTCGATCAACCTACACGTAGATGTGGTTTGTAAGCCATCGTCATATTAGATCGTGCCAATGAAAACAGATGTATCCGAGGCTCTCTCTAAATTCGTGCACACAGGTGTTGTCTCACCTGATCACCTCGATACTGTTTCTGCTAGCGCCGCCTGGTGACGAATGCCACACAGTTCCTCCGTACGTATTCAGTGTGTATATAGATGTCAATGTTGGTTCGCTGCCCACTCGTGGCCAATTATAATTGTAGAATCGTCGTGGCTACTGTCGACTGCTACGGGGGCTCGGACATACTGATCCTGTATACAGCTCCCTCTCTCTCGGTCTCTACTCGGTAATTAATACGCAAACGACTTTGGTCCAACAACCATGTTAATAACAGTCTTCTGCTCCGTTCTACCGCTACTGACACCGCCCTCGCTTACTTTCGGTGCCCCGGTACCAGGGGTGGGGTGGAGACCACGCGCATGGGTGGAGGGAGGGAGGGAGGGGAAGTGGTTGCACACACCATAGAAACCGGGCTCGGGTTGGAGGCCGTTCGCAGCAACGATAGTTGGGTGGAAAAAAATATACACGCGTTCCTGGCATTCTATTCACTCTGTTGTCCTTCCCCCTCCCAACCCCCACCCCACACCAACCCTCGCTTTCTTTCTCTTTTTTTTTATTCCAGCCCTATTGATCAGGCCGTCTTCCCTCATCTCCCCTCCCACACACATCCTTTCCTGAAAACGCCGATTCGCTATTTTCTAGGTTTCTAGGTGGCATTTTTTCCCTTTACCCATTTATTAATATCGATTTTTTTGGCCATCCTCGCTCGTGTCGTATCGAGCAAAAGCCTTTTGGAACATACACACACACATACAGGAGCGAGAGAATCCTGCGTCTCGGTTTATTTCCAATTGAGCGACTCGAGCAAATATGAGAAGAAAAAAGAGTTGTGTGGTTTTGCGTTCATTTGCCTCGTCGTTCGTCATTTTCGGGGGCCAGGGGAAGGTGGTGGTGGTGGTGGTGGTGCCGCACTTTTAGGGTGCACATCGCTCGACAGGCGAGAGATGGACGCGTCCAAGCGGCGTCAACATTGATCGAGATGCGACCTTCTCGTTCGAAAGAGAAGGGTTGGATTCAAGTTGATCGGGTCCAAAAACATGTTAGGACACGTCAAAAAAACTAGTCCCGTCTAATGTCCACCACTGGTTGCTCGCTGATTAGTCATTACTGATTCGACGAGACTCTCCAAGAAGCTCCCCCGTTTTTACTTTCCGATGCTTCCCCGCAGTCTTCTTGAGGCAGTCCACATCCGTTTTGCTTCGAAGAAAGCTCTTAATATTTGCTTCGTTTTTCGAATGCGGATAAGTAGGAGGACGGGTGCGCACGTTGGAGCGGCCCATTTTTCCCGCGAGGTTGCAACTCCGCCTCACTTCCAGTCCACATACCCATTCATCCCAGTTATTATTGGTCGCTCCCCCCTCTCTTTTTTTTCTTTTAATGCGAACCTTACAGAGAGAAAAAGTTCCGCATTTTTTCTCTCCTCTCTCTTCTTCATCCGCGAGGTACATAATAAATAAGGTGGGAGGAATTAGGGGACGAACGGTTTGCTCGCGTGTGTATGGCGTGTGCCCGGCTCCTGGTGGTGGTGTGGTGGGAACCCTGTGTGGGGTGGAGGGAGGGAGTTGGACGACGGTAGGGAAGACTGGCTACTCCGCTCGGACCGCCAGTCCATACCGTGACCGCCACCAGGAAGTCATTGGCCACCGTCACCACCCAGGACAGCTTCCACCCCAGGACTCGCCTCCACTCCATAAGACGTCGATGGCACTCGCTCCTTCCTGTCGGTGGCGCACCGTCCGTAGTTCACCGTAGGTGGTGCTGCAGTCGCTCTTCCCCGGCACGAACCTTGGCACGAGCCTCGGCACGAAGCGTGGCACGCGCGCGTGCATCAAGTGCGCCGCTGTCCTCACCCACGCTCGCTGGCAAAAAAGGAGAATTCGGTTGCCATGACGACGACCGCCGCCGTGCGCCGGAGAATCGCGTTGCCCGGGCGACGGACGGCGTTTTAAAACTCGACTCTCATCTCGGCATCATCCACCCCTGCTTTTTACCCCCTCCCCCCTTCCCTCAATGCCCATGTTGCCTGTTTTTGTCTCTACTTCCCCCCACACCCCCACTCTCCTCTCTATCTTCCGCGCCTTCTCTCTTCTTCTTCTTCTTCAGTCGTTGTGCCGCCGCCGATGCGTTCTTTTTAATGCGGGCTTAAGTTATGGATGCAATGAGAGTTGGGGGTGGTGGTGGTGACGGAGCTCTGGGGGGACGGGGATGAGGGGAGGGACAAAAGGAGAAAAAAACTCGCTAGTCTCATTTAAATCTGCCTCGCAGCGGAGCTCGCGCTTGATCTCGTTTTTTAATTTTCCCGGAATGTTTTCTAATCGCGTTCAGTAAAAAAATATTAGACGGAATGTTAATTTTTTTTTTGCTTCGGGGGATCGAAGTGGGGTGTGTCGTATCTACAGCCACCCCTCGCCGTGTACCCCCGTTCGTTGTTGGTGCATTTGTCCTCCTCCTGACTGCTCCTCCTCCTCCTCCTCCCCGTAACCTATTTCAATATTTAATTTCGATCCCAAACCTTCATATTCCTGGAGATATTCCCCTCGGAATCTGTGGTGGCGCACCTGATTGCCCGGCTGCCTTACCGATCGCAATTACAATTGGCGCCGCCCGAGCCCTTTTTATTATTAATGGACGACGGCGGTAGGCCTAGGCAGTTTCCTCGAATCCATCGCCGAACTCACACTCGATGTCCAGGATTGACCGTGGGTGGACATTCATATACACTCGTGTATAGAGAGAGAGAGAGAGAGAGCGAGCTGGAAATGCATTACAGGATGAATATTATGTGCGATGAGGACACGACTCTGACCAACTGTGTTAACCGCTGATGGGGAGTGGACACGGATTCGCTCTAGTCATTAAGAGACTGCAGGTAGTACTTTGAGATCGAGAAGATCGTATACGGAAACTTGGATTGGTCAGTCGCCTAACTGAGAATACACGGTTAGGTTAGGTGAAACGACCGGAAGTGGATCTACCGCTTTTTTTTTATTTAGATAAATACAATAAAAGGCCTGCTCTTTCCTTCCACATTCCGTACATTAGTGCCTCCTTAAGCCGAGCGTTTGCACCAGGTGAGGCTAGGCTAGGCGTAACCGGGTGAGCCTTTCCTCTCTCTCTCTCTCTGTCTCTCAGCCCCTCCTCCTACCAACGAAGTGCATCGAGCGACCCCTGGCCACGATCCATATCCCCGTGAGCCTGACAACGGTCGCCTTCGTAATAATAACAAATAGATGCGATTGTCCGTTGCCACGAACCCGGTTCTCGGAACACACTCGACTTTTGCCTGCCTGCTCTGCCCACCCTGCTTTGGTGGAGACCTGGCCTCGGCTTCGGCTTCGGGGGTTGGGCTTATTGCTCACGTTTAGCTCACATTTACAATTCTTACTCGGTATAAAGCTGTTCTGGTCGTTGTTGTCGGTTAACTCCGATGGAGGTTGGTTTGGAGGTTAGCAGTTGATATTAAATATGGAATCATTTTGCGGTTGACTCGGGAATGTAGGTACTGCTCGGGTGGAGGAGTCATGTTTGGAACGCCAAACTGAATTTGAAGTCGTAACGCAGCGCCACCTGTACGCGGGGGAAATTTGAGAACATGACGTTAGGTTAACATTTGTGGCAAATATCGAAAGAATCGGTCAACATTTGGCAAAAATATGATTACGTATAGTTTGGATTCCATTCTATTAGATAAAGCCCGCTGTAGAAAAGGTGTCGTGAGGTGTACTCATTTGAAATGATTGGTCAGGCGTTGATATAAATTGTTAAAGATCAATTCGAGTTTATTTTGAAGTTTAAATGGGATTCATTTTTTAATCATGATCTAGCACTACAGCTGTGTGTGTGGGTGTGTGGCTAATTGGGCGGTGGCTGTGGAACAACGCCATCGTCAAGTCATATGCTGACCATTCCTTCTTCCCACCCCACATCTCACTCGTCGATTGGTCAGTTTAAGCGTGTGGCGCTATCTACGGTGTGAAGCTGAGTGTGGCGAGGTGGGTGGACTCCCCAGTGGCCCCACATTGGCCAAGGGGCAGCGATGGAGGCACCGGTGGCGGCCTAACGCCAAATTTGGACCCATTAAAAAGACTACATTTTTTATTCCGAACATAAATTGACAATGAACGTGGCAGCGGCCAAAGCCGAGAGTGCATTTTGTTGTAAGTTTACTCTGGGGGTTAAAAAAAAGGAGGGTGAGAATGAAACCCAACGAAGAGAATGAGAGATGGAAGAAAGACTGATGGTGTTGAGAAGCAAGGAGGGGTCAACAGCACGAGTGGGGCCAACTTCGTACGAAAAACAAAAAACAAATTTGACCCGTACAACTCTCGGGAGTGTTTCTGCGTACTGTACACCTTCGAATCATTACAAGTTTAGAACAATCTCTCGCCAACTTCAGGGCTATTTGAAATTCTTGACGCTCAATTCAGTTGCAGCGCAGATTAAAAATTTCTGAATGGATTGAAATTTAACATAAAACTATTATTCAAGTGAAATTTGCCACACGCATTCGCAATACCACCCTTAAACGTTCAACGCCTTGACGTCATCATTCCAATTCTTCAGATACTAAATCGTGTTCACTGAGGTGACGATTTAGGTGAGGAGCAATATCGCGAGGAACATCCACGGGACACTGGATGACTTGGACAAGCCGAATCTCCGACGAACTCTGGCGTTCGAATCAGTTGTGACGTTGAACATGACGTTCTTGACGTTGGTAGTAGCCGGGCGTTCTGTTGTATCGGCTGGCGATAGGAGGTTCTTGGGGGGGGGGGATGTTGCTCAGTCGCCACGCCAGAAGATGACGAGGCGTCATCAGAGGTAAGAAACCCCGGGTCGAAACTGGTGACGCCACATTTTTTCGGACACCGTTGGTTGGCGCCTGCAGCCTATCCCGCTATTGGTCGCGTCTAGGCTCTCCCGTCCACCCTTGCTGCTGATGTTATAGCTAACTAACTAGGAGAACAGGGACCAACCAGGAGGTTGGCCAACGGCCTTGGCCTTGCCACACTTCTTGCCACACTTGCCACACGTCAACGCACACTTTGTGCGGTGTCACGATCGCTGTCTGTCGGCGGTGGCGCTGCAACTTCCCATTCACACCCCCATCCCTTCCTTCCCCCTACCCCCTTCCCCTTTCCCCCTTCCCCCTCGACGTCCTCGGTGGCCAAACAAGGACATTTGCGAAACATAACGACAACTTGAATAATCCCACCCACTCTTCCCCTAAAAACAATCTTCAATTTAAGATCTGGGCCAAATGGTCATCTCACACACACATATACAGTGGATAACCTTCTCTTCCCTGGTGTCATCTCTTATGTTGTCTTACGACAGCTGAGCAAACCACTCGCCCTTCCACCCCCCCTTTCAATCTGAAAACACGGGATATGCCCCGCCAATGGTTCGATGCAGAAGCGCTGAATTGAATAAAACGTATTCAAATGACGTTGAGGTGAGCCTGGATCCAGAAACACATCACTCGAGATCGAAATCTTGGGATTGACATTGAGGCTATTAAGATTTTTTTTATGGGGGTGCGCTGCCCCGCTCACGAAAAACTGTATGCTGCGTGTGCCCACATCTGATCCGTTCTACGATGATATATCCATTCTTGTTGGCGATCTGGCGACGAGCCTGGTAAACAACCCTGGCCATTCATGGCAATCGACTCGACCAACGTTTGCTGGACATCTGCCAAAAAAAAGAGGGGGTGTACGTTTGAGGGTGGGGCCCCGAAAGAAGAGGGGGTAATTCGTAAAGCGGTGGTCTATGAACGTTGAATGATCGGGGATTGAGTTTTTTTTTCTGTCGGCGTTGAATTTCAAAAAAATGTGGGGGTAAAATGTTCAATCGGCTGTTGAGGGATGGGGGAATAGGGGATGAGGGATATTGTGAAGCAAATCCGTGTCAATGTGGATCTCCTCCTACCCACAGGCATGTGCGAATTGCCAAATCACCAACTACCCCTCCATTTTTTTCACCTTTCCCTTCACCTGGAGGGTCGCCAGTTCAATTCTTGAGCGCGCGTGTGCTCAACGGTTGTCCACAAAATTCGGGGAGCTCGCGTTCGCTTCGGGATTCTACAACCTGGTAATAAGTAGACGAAAATCGATACATGAAGGGAGATTGCTGCTCTCTAAAAAATAGAAAGGACAAGGGGGGGAAAAAGAGGATTAGTATTTTTTGAAAGAACTTTATATTCATGATTGTGAAAATACGCGTGGAGAGGGAGGGGTATCTCTGTAAAAGTGGCTTGACCACCAGTCCACCACCAACTGCATCCAGTAGATTAGTGGCGGGCGAGCTGCTGTTTTCCTCCGTGAAGTGACGGCTAATGATGACACAGTTGTTGACGCGAGTCTTACCCGGGGACAGGGGTCACACGCTCACGGGTCACCACTGGAACCGAACCCTCTATCATGCACTCGTCAGGAAAAACTGAAATGGAAACTTGAAAAACTCCAGAAGTGAACGAGCATGGGACAGAGGCTTGCCAAATCGTAGTAGCCATCACTCGATTGATATGTCTTAAAGTTATTGAAAATCTTCTTTGCTAAAACATGGTCAAAATGGAGGAATTCGAGGAGAGAAGGAGTGAGTGTGGCTCGAAAAATCGGACTGGCGAGTGGCTAAATTGGTGGCGGCCCGTTGGGCCACGTCTTGCCTGACTCGCAGCCAGTTCAGCCGTAATAGGGGAGTTGATAGGAGGGCTCCTCGTTCATAGAAATGGTACACTCGGCAATTGGCATTGAGCGTGGGGGGATAAAATGGTCTACAAAAGCATGTAAAGAAGAAAAATGCGAGCTCCGTGCGATGGCAAAAAGGAAAGTTAGTGGGCGTTGCCATGACAACGTGGGATGCAAGAAATAGAAATAGTATACTTAAATAGCGACTTAATTTCTTCGCCGACCCATGCAGCATCTTTTGGGTTTTTTCTTCTCTTCTCCTCTTCTCTCATCATATTCGGCGCGCATCTTCACCACTCCCTTCTATAACCCCACCTCCTAAAATCCCACCCGCTGCGCATGCGCAAAAGACAAGAGAGTGCGTACAGTACATGGCTCAATATGTACACGGGAATACATGTACATGTACTGTCGTAATCTCTACTGTATATGTGCGGTCGTTGAATTGCTATTCCGACTGAAGTCGCGGGCAATGCGAAGGCAAGTCGAAAAGTAGTGGTACATGACTGGTCGTCGCAGGTTCGCAGGTTCAGTGGCATTGACGTCGCCCTGATCGGGACTTTTTCTTAACACAGTCGCAAAATAGATGTCATGTACTGCGCAGGGTGAATCGTCGCAGTTGCTCTTGTGATCCTGATTTTTTCGATGGTCATTATTCGCATTTGTAACGTCGATGAACCAGGACGTCCAGGCAGGCGATCTGTTCCTCTCGTCCTCCCGGTGTGGTCAGTGTCGGCCCTCGTCCCGCTGCTGGTCGCTCTCGAATTGCTCTCGCCCCTGCTCATGCAATGGATAGCCCGAGCACACGATCACCTACCTCATGTCTTGACTCTTTCTACAGAATAGGCCGAGAAGTAGTGCGAGCGATTTGCCAGGGGTTGGACGGCTGGTTGGGGGTTTAGCCACTCTGGGGACTGAGTGAGGATGCGCACCGCCGCTTTTTGTTTCCGTTATTATTTTGCCTGTTGACATGGCGCTCCATTTTAGGCTTTCTTTGTGCGGACATAGGTTGACTCAATCACCCTGGAAATGCAGCACACCTGGGCACGGGCAAGGCGTGAGAACCACCTTTCACCGGCCAACCTCCCATGGTGTGGGCTTTCGTTGATCTGACCCAGTTGAGCATGGCCATTCTGAAACTTCATTTTGATCCAAATTTTGATTGATCCATTTCCCCAAAGGAAGCCTTAGCTGAACGAGAGCAAATGGCATTAGTCTGGTGAGATCTACTACTCTGGGGTTTGTCCTGGAATTTGTTCTGAGAGCAGGCATCCCTATACACTGTTGGTGGTTGCGTCCACCAGCACCAACCAGCCCTCGGCCAGCCCTCGTCTATCCCCACCACCACCACCACCACCACCACCGTATCTTTATTTTTATTTTCTTCATGTGTGTGTGTGTGCACTCGAGTATAATACCGCCGAGTATTCGAGAATTCGAGAGGGAGGAATCTTTCTGGCAGAAGAGAAAAGGAAGAAAGTATTGAAAAGAGCGAGGGAGGGAGGGGACAACGAATGTCCCGAAATAGCTGTGTCGTGTTTTGCGGATCTGATGAATTAGGAAATGTAAAGATCGCATCGCATGAACCCCGGCTATTCATATTCGGCTCCCACAGTTTGCTCGTTTTTTAATCGCCTCATCGGAGCGTCGAATCAAAAATCTCGATTTGCTGTTCCGTCGAGCGGAAATGCTGGATTCGACGAAGGAGGAGGATTAGAATTATTGAAGACAGGAAATGTAAAGAAGCGTGCTTAAGCGTGTGCCGAACAAATCTGGTCAGTTTGTCATTTGAAATGCGTTCCGGGCAAACGAGCGAGTTAATGCTGCGAAGTTATGGATTCGATCCTTCAAAACCGATCCACTCCAGAATCACCTTTGCACGGGTCCACAGACGCCCCACACCCTGCTCCAATCCACCCGTTAACTAGATTTTGGCGTTATCTGGTGAGTTGATCCGGTCTGGCCCCCGGATTGTCTCAGTTTATCTATATCCAGGGGAGAATGGGTTGAGAAACACTAATTAATCCCGCCCTCTCTCTCGCCCTTCAAATATGACATACACTAGTCTGTTTTTAATCTGTTGGTTTTAACCTGATGGTTAAAGGTTCATCCACCGTTATCTCTACTCCAGGCTCTGACTGGCTCCTGATTATAAATAAGTGCAACATTGAAATTCCGAATTGGATTCAAAGTCGAGAAATGAATACAGTCTGGTACAGCTAGCTGGACAGGTATGCTGCTTTTTTTTAACGTGTGTCACACAGCATGGCTTTTGGAACATGTGCGAAATGAGGAAGTGGACGCGGAAAAGAGGAGGATGGCTCGGTCGATTCGATGAGGCGCGACAATACATCGTTGCACACCACTGCGGTCTGCCGACAGTCGGTCTACTACAATTACAATTACAATACTACGACACAAACTACTACTACTACTACTGTCTGTAGAGCGTGGCGAGTCGAGAAACTCATCGGAGCCGAGACCCCGAATCAAATCGATGCCGATGATGGCGTGGTGGTGGTGGCTGCTTGGCCCCAGGAGGTAAATAAAATAATATCGAGTTTATTTATTTTTCTCGCCAAACCTGCCGTGAATGGACGAAGATCCCAATTTCATTTCCAATCGCTGTATTTGTCTCGATTCCCCAAATGTGGTGTCTCGCCTTCTTCTTATCTGGTTGATGGTGGCTCGGCCAATACCTGCAAAACGCGTTTCCCTTTGTAGAAAAAGGAGCGGACGCGAAATTGGCTCTCGCGCGCGCGAACACGGTCGGGGGACGAACCCTGCGTCGGCCCCTTCTTTTTTTTTCACCCTCTCTCTCTCTCTCAGTCCACCCCACCCCATGTTTCCGACCATCCCCCCGCTTCCTCCATCCACTTCCGTCCTTCCCCACGCCGTTCGAGTCGACCGGTCTCGTCGCGAGAGCTCACCTGCGCTCGCATGCCAGTGCCGCGTGGGTCGTGAGGCGAGGCTGGGCTGGGCGGGGCTGGCCTGGGCGGAGGCGGCGGTGGTGCTGCGGGTGGTGGCGGTGGCGGTGGCGTTTCGAGAGAGCGAGCGAGCGCCGTCGGAGCAACGGTGGTGGTGGTGGTGGCGCGTGTTGTGGACGGCGGGCGATGGCAGCGCCGCGGGCGGCGGCCGCACGCTCTCTTGGTGCGTGTGATCGGCGTGGCAGACCGAGCGAGGAGTGACTAGTGAGTGAGTGAAGCCGGCAGTCTCGCTGGTGTAGCGCGCGCACTCTCAGTGTGGTGGCGATCGGTTGAATCCGACAGACCGGAAGTGGGCGGCGATAAACACCGTTGTGTTGTGACATTGAGTAAGAGCGTAGAGCGTGTCGTCGTCAGGGGTCGTCTACGGAGTCATCGAAGAAGGCAGGCCATCGTGTATATTTGTGTTCGACTGACTCGTAACGGCGGAGTTTGTGTGAGAGAGAGAAGAGAGAAGAGTTAAAGGGTTTCTAAACGGTAGCGCCCGGATCGTCGAGGATCTCTCCGTCCGTCCGTCAGCGCTCGTCTTTTGGTCGCCATCCCCATCGATCGGCGGGTGCGCAACCTGCCCGGCCGCCGCCAATGCTCTCCAGCCGGACTGTGGCGACGTCGGCGGCGGCGGCGTCGGCGCTGGTGGAGGGGAGCCGGACGCGTGAGGTGGTCGTGGTGGTGGTGGCCAGGCGTCGTTGATGGCCCGGGACTGCAGCAGCAATGCCTGTGACCCGCACCACCCGCGCACGGATACGGCGACGGCGGAGGCGATGGTGGAAACGCGTCGACGGGGCTGGCCAACAGACGCATAGCACCAGGAGTGAGTATCACGGCTGTCCTATATGGGAGGCCTACGGGAGGCCTATGGAAGGGTGGGGGACACTTTCACTAACTTAGTTCCCCAATTTGAAAATGGTGCTCGTTGTTTAGCGACGTCGAGATGGCGGGGAGTTTGGGGGACGGAGGGACAAGCTCGTCATTCCGAAAGCCGGAGCAAGTACTTGGTGCGTGACAACGCTGACCGTTGTCACGCACCACCACTCCTGGATTGTGGTTTGCTGATCGAATTCTCGGAGCCAAATGTGATCAGAGTTTTGTTCGTTCGGTCAGTCGTATCTCGATACGTTAAAACTCTTGAGTTCTTGAAATAACTTGCCATTTACAGGTTGCAGGCGGCCAACGACTAAATGATCAAATTGATTTCACGCACCAATTGCTATTTTGACTAGTGACAATTATTGCCCTTGCTGGAACCCACTTGGAGTAGAAGTGGTCAACTTGTACTTGGGCGCTCCTACCGAGTGTGCCGACCTCAAATATCCAGAGTCTGTTTGCTAAAAGTGTGGGACCATCTGTTATTTTTTTATCCCCCGCCTCGGGCCTCCGTCAGGTTGACTCCGCCTCGTGGATAACTACTTTTAATTGCAATTAATTAATGTCCATCGATCTCTAGCCCTATCCGTGTGCCCAGGTGCAGTCGGTTGGGCTGGATCCGTACGACTCGTCGTAGGTTTAGCGACTGACTGTGTCTCGGCGGTCCCGGGTTCGATTCCCGGCGCGGGTTCTCGAAATTGTCGAGAAAAAAATCCACTGACTGAATTGGAAGTTGCGCTCGTG
This sequence comes from Mycogona germanica, assembly GCA_034698785.1. NCBI lineage: Eukaryota > Metazoa > Arthropoda > Diplopoda > Chordeumatida > Chordeumatidae > Mycogona > Mycogona germanica. Next base: position 1,777 of record JAQGBY010001802.1, on the reverse strand, counting down.
ACTCAGTCGCAATCCAGTCGTAGTCACGTCGTTAGAGCGACTGACCTGGGGTGGTTTTGGGGGGTGGGGCGGTACTGGGAACAACGTGAGCCACCGACAAATGTGAACCCGAAGCGCTGAGATGGATTTATATCCAGAAGATAATTCTGTGTATCCGCTCAATAAAACTCGGATTCGAACTAAACAGGTCGTTGGGTCGTCGCACTTACATTACTACTGTGCTAGAGGGTACGCGATTTATTTATGTATTACTCCTATTTAGTATTTAATATTTCTAACCTTTTGATGACCGAAAATATCCGATCCGACTCTAACTCTAAAACATTTTATAATCAATATTGAAAAATAAACAATGAACCAGAAATTAATTCCAAACGAATTCCAAAAAAATCACAAAAAGTCAAAACAAACTCTAATATAACAATTATGTCAAATGTTACGTTTGCAGATTGGGTGATGATAGCAAATAAATGTAATTTCATTTCTGGTTAATTTATTAGGACTTCGTCGCGAGGTTTTGAGGTTGCGTCCAGCTTACCACCTCAGTTTATTTTTGAAAATCGATATACGCTGTATGCTACTGGCGTCCACCTCATATGAATTTTTTTGGATTTTGGAATCCGACGATTGTACTTATTCGGATAATTCTGGAAAAGTGTGTTTGCACGAATCGGTAAAAACTTAACAACGACGCCACCCAACTTATTGAACGGCACCATTTGATATCTCTCGAGGTATCAGGATGGATCTTATCTCTTACGTGCTACCAGGGCCCTATATTGATCTCATCAGATCCCGATTTAACCATTACTTTTTTATTTTGTATTTTGCTCGTTCACAAAGTGAGAAGTAACTACTTTTCTTCCATTTTCAACGAAATCGGGCCACGCATGAGAAATGTTAACTATGAGAACGGCCAAGTACAAGAAATTTGCATTTGCCGAAGCTGCGGATTTACTCCCTCCTAAATGTTTCAAGTAAAACCGGCACCGCTACACTGCATATGTTTTTCTCTGTGAGTTTAGTGCGTAAAGGGGAGATAAGATATGCTAAAGTTAAGTAAGGTTAGATTAGATTAGGTCGGGTTAGGTTTGGTTAATTGCGCAGTTGTAGCAGGGAGTAAATCCGTTCTCGTAGTTGACTTTGTCGTGCGCGGCAGCAATCCTTTTCAACAGATTTTTATTTTGAAATTATCAAACGTTTGAGGATCTTAAAATAATTAAAAATCCTGTGTTGCAGCACCATTGTCGTGACGTTGGCGCACATGACGTCACTTCAACACGAGGCGTTATCTTATCTACTTCACACGCAGAACGGAGTTTTAAATTATAAAAAGAAACTCACTTCCACTTTCTCTAGTGACCGAATAAAACCAGTCAAAGGTTTTGAAAAGGCCAAAAATGTTTTAGTTCTCATTGAAAAAAAGTAGGGAAATTCGCCCGGGATCCTGAAACGGTGACATTTTTTGTTTGGTTTTAACTTGGGGTTCAGTTATTTTTGTTTTATTTGAAAACATTATTTTGGGCGCGTCACCAAAGTGCCGTCACAACATTTACTGTGAAACGTGGTGACGTCACAAAATGTGATAACTTCCGTTATATGCGAGTAGCGCTTTTTACGTTGCAAATACTTTTCGCTGATAGCAGCCTGATTTGTCGTAATGCTACGTGATTGTCGAAAAAAATGTCAACATTATTTTTATCACTGAGATAATTGGGGATTGCAGGACTCAATCAGATACTCGGCAACGAAGATCGTTTAAACAAAAAAGTTTAAA